>PHWZ01000127.1:0-83675 GCA_004379285.1 Botryotinia calthae | reverse complement strand
TATAAAAATTATTAATTCTTAAATATGATCTTTTTTTCCCTGTAACCTACTAAACGCCAAGTTCTAGAGCATTAATCCTACTCGATCCTCTTCACAGCAAACTCGATAAACGCTACACCTTCCTCCATCCAAGCACCATCTTTAGCACCAAAAGCCATCTCTTCAAAGGATCTCATCCACGCCTGAGTTTCCCACTTCGTCCCCGTCTCCTGTCCAACCTGATCCCACAATTTCGCAAATGATTCCGGGTTGTGTCTCCACATAGGAACGATGAGCGACTTCAAAGTTACTTCTTGCGCTTTGGGGTTTCCAATCTGATTTCCTACAATCATGGAGCCCGGTCCTTTGGTAAATTTAATCAGCTGCTTGGCTGCTTTGATTTGTCCTTCCCAGTCCCATTGATGAATTACCTGCGTTATTGCGATGATGTCTACTTGGCCTCTCAATGGTGCCAATGCTTCCGGCTCGGACACGATATCTGCTTCGATAAACTGCGCAGAGAATCGATCACGGTCGTGGAATAAGTTGTATCCCACATCCCAATGGCTCACGATATCGACAGCATAAATTTTATCCGAGGGTGCGCCATCGTAGACTAATCGTCGAAGATCATGTCCAAGGAAACATCCAACATCCATCAATGCCTCACCGGCTTGAACCCGCTTCAGGATTTCAGGATAAACAGGGTTTCGGCAGAGTTGAGGTACAAGCCATGCGCCGACTCCAGTGCAAGGATACGCGCGAATATTCCAAGCTTGGTCACGCTACAAGATAGATTAGAATTCGAGAAAGAGCAGATGGGGAAAGAACGCCTTACGATCTCATGAACATGCTTGGATTGTTCTTCTAGTGGAATATGGCTATACTTTTCTAAAAGTTGTCGTGTCTGCGTTGTGGAGAATGTCAGCTCATTGAAAGATCACCGCCTATCTCTGGACATCCAAGAGCATTGTTTCGTACCTCGGGAATGAGCTTTGCATCAATATTCGGTAGATAGAATGGGAACTTGGCTCTGTCGACTGATCTTGTATATTCGGGCTCTGAGTAACTCAGCGTATCACTTGCTGATGCCATGATGAATGATCGAGATATCTTGAACGCCCTGACTATTCTTCTATGTAGACTTGATGACACGGAAGTGAGGAGTACAATAGATTTTGTTGGTATCAAATTGGTTGATAAGTGTAAAGCACTCTAGTCTACTACGGTTGTGATCGTTCTCGATCATTATTAACTATGGGATATGTACTTATATGAGGAAGCGCTAGTGCCTCGCTACTAATACAGTGCCCCCTTACGATCACATGATCGTATTCCAGACAGGTTTAAATAGTGTGATGTGACCCACAGTCAGCCAACAGTTGGTCATATGCCATCGCTGCTGACTGTGAAATATCCACTATGTAAGCGCGCAATATAGAAAGCTGACTCTGCACTCCACTACATGGAAATAGAAGCAGTTACGAGCTGCTTCTGCATGAATGTCACCAGGCTTTAGCCCATCTTTCCACAGTTGTCTAGATCTGAATGACCCGTGAAAGAAATTATATAATTGCAGTGATATAAGTGGGATGTTCGGAATAGATGGATGTAGAATTTTCTCCTATGTTCATGGTAGTTGAGTTTATGAAACTCAATTTGATAATGAATTGCTCAATGGCGTGTCGTATGATGTTTCCATCTCAAGTGGATACCTACATAGTTTTTGTCGTCTTCATACATGGCATTACTCTAGTCCAGAATTGACCTTGAAATTTCATGTACGTGTACAGAAACAAATTTCTCGAAGTGATTAAATACCTGGATGTATTTTCAACGCTAAGTCAGAGACACTGGACTCAAATCAATGCCCATCCTGACTCTTGTTGTGAAATCTGGGACACTTGTATGAGCTCTGGCAGTAATCCACAACTCTTCCAAACTGCCGTGATCTTGTGTATTGAGTATTCGTTGAAAGCAAGCTCCCGGATATGGATATTCAGTTCAGTCCAGTCCTAAGGCCCGAGCAGTGCTTTCTACTTGGCCCGAAACTAATATTCGAAAAGTTAAGAGAATGTCAATTTTCTTCACTTTCAACCAAGCTGGTCTGCTATATAGCCTGCTTATGTTATCCAACCTCTCATTATCATAAATTTCGGTGCCCTCGTATCAAGTGCCATACCAATGCACCATTCGTTCTTCATTTGCTGACAAATTCTCATAGGCATGTCGATAGTAACATGCACGAGCTCCTTTTCTTAGCGACACTGCTAGAATGTGGATGCGTTCGGAATGCTTTACGAAAGACCTGTAATGCAAGTGGATTATGGGAATTACAAATACATCCCGTTTAGCTAGGCGGCATCAGCTAACGCAATCAAATTGATTGCAATGAATATTATTATAATCTGAACGCTGAAATCGGCGGTGAGTCGGAAAATCGGTATGTTGCTTACTTTTTGTTGGGTTTATTGTGAGTTTGATATTCATGTGAAGAAGAATGGTGCAGGCGACGTTCTCGAGATCTGCAGCAGTGGGAAATGCTCGTCGTATCTTTACCGTGTAAGAAAAAGACAGCTTAACTGTTCTTAGATTATTACAAAATTAAGCTTCACGGTCACTACAGCTGGCTCAAGATATATTAGAGTTCATGCAAAAAGAACCATCTATAAGTATAGGATTTCAAGCCGACTACGAAAAAGTGTGTTGAAACTAATGCGATGACTTGGTCACAGATTGAGACAGATATTGGAGTGATTGTATCTTGCCTTCCAATACTTGACCCCATCTTTGACCACCAGACTTCTCGAAGTCTAATGAACACTGCTCTATCAGCTTACACCATTTTGATTCATCGAATGTACCAATTTGTGACTTTGAATCATCTACGAACCTGATGAGAACATTGGCCCAAGGCTGAGAGAAGTATGGCCACGGGTACTTGAACCTATGAGCCAATTCCTCTATATATTCGAGGAATGAACACAGAAACACAGTGATATGAACGGATATTTCGAAATGACAGTAGGTAAAGTGCAGTATTGACTTCTCTATTTGGAGCGATTCCAGGAATACGAGGTCAATATAGAGTCGATATTCACACACAATGACGTAAGAAACACATTTCCCCCCGACATCGAGACTTTTCAAAGACCCATCCATTCATTTCAATTTTCCTATCCAACTCTGGCACAAGCTAGATAGATAATCATTGTGATTTGTGGGTACGTAAGAACGAAAATAAAGTTTTATTGAATGGAGTGTATATATATGTTAAGAACGAAAGATCCTTTCGTTTTCTAGACAAATTCTTACCAACAATCTCAGAAAATGATCAGACAATATCCGGAAAGACAGAAAATGATCCTAATCACATTTAAATAGATCCATGCTAGGCAAGGGTATCTAAACCTTCCCCCGAAAAGAATTCATGAATATACAATAAATACTCCAGCAATTTCCCGAAGACACTTGCTTGTTGCAACAATTCCAAAACTCCCATCCTTCCCCCCCAAAAAACCAAGAGGTATTCATCAAAATATCCCTATACCATCGAACGAAATGGCTTGTAAACGCTTGCATCCTATGCATCAAATGAAGAATATCCCACTGGCACCTGAATTCATGAGCCACTATAAACGCCTCAATACGCCATTTCCATAAATCCCAGTATGTCCATACAGTTGTATACTCCTTAAATAGTACCGCTCGACCGGCGGTCCCTAGCACCCCGCTTTCTTTCGAGCACTTGTCGTTAACCTTAAATCCCCCAATCACTATCTAGGAGCTGGCGTGTAGGGTTTATATCCTGGATATGCTGGTGTCTCTGGCTCTGGTGGAGCATAAGGTTTGTATCCGGGATACACTGATGTCTCTTGCTGCTGTGGGGGACTTCTTGTCATATTTCTCTGCGCTCCGTAGTCGTAATTATCCTGTCCCTGTCCATATACGGATTGTTGTTGTTGCAGTGGTGCAGGTGAACTATTGTTCAATCCTCTTTGTTGCGGACCACCATAACCTCCCACCTGAGGGCCGGGTGACATCATTCTATTCGGTCCATTTGGTCCAGGTCCCCTAGAAGGCATGCGTGGGGGAGGATATGTACCGACATTGGAGGAAACATCTGATTGGTAGGATTGATACGACTGCTCAGTGTTGTTGGTGTATGATCTTCCTGGGTTCAATGGCCTTGAGGAATCATTGGAAAATTGACGTGATGGTTGGGCAGGGTATGGTCGATTATCGTACATTGGCTCTGCTTGACCGTATGCCGAGACTGGAAAATCATTAAAACTGCCACTGGAAGGAAATTCTTGTGGCATAGTTGGTTCAAAGTCTTGATTCTGAGGTGGTCCTCCATATCCTCGACTTGGTGCTGGGGATGGTCCACCTCTAAATTGCCCTGGTCCACGATTCATTCCTGGGCCAGGTGAAGGTGCACCACGATATCCTCTACCACCAGGTGGAGTCGTCCCTCTATATCCCATACCTGCATTTCCCATTGCGATTGCTGATCCAGGTCCTGGCGCCCCTCTGTATCCCATTCCATCTTGTTGATTACCCAGGGCCATCGGAGGCGGCGTTCCTCTATAGCCAATGAGCGGATCGGTGGCCATTCCTGCATTCGGTGCTCCTCCCAGGCCATATCCTCTACCATTTCCATTTCCTCTCAAATTGCCTTGACTTTGGTTGTATGGATCCTGTGGATTCATAAACCCATTATTCATACCCTGAGGTTGTCTTCCATAAGAGCTTTCCCCTGGTCCAACCGCTGGGCTATTGGGATAACTATTGACGACGCCTCCATTCATCAATGGCATTTTCTGTCCCGTGACAGGATCTAGCTCCTTCAATTCCATGCCCATATCACTTTTTTCATCATCATTTACATGTACTTTGCTCGCATTCTCCCACGTCGGCATATGCGGTAATGCATCTTCTGAGAGAGTCTTTGGCGGATCGACTGCGAGGCCATTTTTTTCTACCTCAAATGTAGCATATTTGGGTGGTTCGGGTCGTGCAGGAAGAGCGCCGCCTATCATCGGAGCTGGGGCTTGATAGCCTAGATTTGGGTTTGGAGGTGGATAATCGTCAAGATGTTTGTGAGGGCGGTCCTTTTTACCATCACAACAGCCACCACAACAATCACAACATTTAAGAAAAGAAAAGCAAGTGCAACAACAGGACATGCCGCAGCAAGCACATCTTATTATACACCAGACTATGGAAAAAACCATCAAGCCACCGACAATAATTGCTGCTATGACAGGCCATCTGAAAGTAAGGTGAGGTTAGTTTGAGTTCAAGGACGGAATAGTAATTGAATGTGCCAAAGGAGAAGAGGGCGACGAACTTGCAATATGTAGCTGCCATACAATTTGACCACGAACTAAAAGAGTCCTTCGCACTTGTGACATCTCCTGTAATTGATCTTTTCCTCAAAAAGCTATCGACCAATATTTCTCCAATTCCCCTCCTCCTACTCCACTCCATCGCTGTTGTAATATGTGGCATTGTGAAATATAATGTTGGTATAAAACAAATTCTAGAAGTCGGAACGTGCCTTTGGGTGGCGGCGTGGTAGGACTCGATTCTCAAGTTTGTTGAATGCGACAACTTAAACTGTGTGTCGCAAGTGAGGACTACCTTTGGATGGCATAAGATTTGTTGCCGGTTGGTAGTTCCAGTTATTTGTTGATCCTCACTCAATTTATATTATTTTGGGTCCTATTCCTTCTTCCAAAGCAAACTCTCAAGGTTCCCAACTTTGTGTTTCCACCATCAAATTCCCGGTATATTTTAATCTCTTGAGTCAATCTGTTGACTCTGGTGAATCAACGTGCTATCGAATGCTCCGAAAGGGATCTCTTTTTGTGACCGAAATTTCGAATTCAAATCCAATTCCAACCCCAATTTCTCCCATTCATTTCTGCCAATCTTCTAGTCAGTTTCGCAGTTTCCGTAGTTTTCGACGTTGCTGCCAAGTTCCCGTATTCGATTGTGGCAATCAAACTCGTATCTCGCCGCAAGAATTGAAAGAGATCCAAACGAGTTGGTGGGAACGAGTGAAGGATTTGTGAATTTTGTAGGTATCCTCTCATTAAGACGTGCAAGAACAATAATGCAATATCAGCACGAAGGATCGAATAGCCCTCAAATGCGGGCAGTGACGATAGGTGAAACGACGGTGGACAAGATCTTGGACATCTTGGACTGTTACAGAGAGAGAGTGGTGGGTGGGTGAGGCAGGGCAGAGGGCAGGGCAAGGCAGGACAGGACAGGGTAGTTTGTGTTTAATTTGAAGGAAATTGTGGTTTGTTGGAGGGCATGCATGTGAACTGTTAACTGTGAAGCCCAAGCTTTTTTGCCCGGGCTATCTCGACGCTATCACGCTATCTCACATTATCCGTCTATTTCAATCCACCATTGCATTCACGTTCCTTAATCTGAATCAGCCTGGTGCAAGTTTGTGATTTATCTGCAAAGTAGACAGTAACCAGATGAAGTAAGTGGGCGAGTGCATAAGAGGAGGTTATATCTAGGTTATATCTAGGTTATACCTATACCTAGGCCATATCTACTATCTACATACTAGTCACCTCCTTTTCCCTCTGCACTCTTCACTCCACTAATGTCAGGGGTTAGAACTTTGATGTGCCTTTTCCCGACCTTGGCGCCATGGGATTGGTGGCTGATGATTATGAAAGAGTCGCCCTCAGATGAGGAGCATTATCACGTGCGTTGCAAAATATCGGTTGGTTTGCAAGCTCACAGTGAATCGTGGCGCAGTTATCAAATGATGTTTCGGGAGAAGGGAGAAGGGAGAAAAATTGGCGACCCGTTCATGCCGTCCATATGCATCGTGTTAACGTTGTTGTAGAGATCACGAGGAGATATTCATGATCATTGGCCATCGAATAACTACAATCAACTCCTAAAATAGACGCGGCGCATCTCGACAGATATCTTGCAATTGATTGTTAGAAGTTATGAGATGTCCCCTCAGTGGTCATACTATTCAAGTCCTTCAGGCTGAGGGGCAAACGGTAGTTGTCGTGGTGTGGTAATACAGGGTGTAGACCCAGATTCGGATGAATATGGACACAATCGTCAAAGAGGCATGGCGAAGAAAGTGATAGTGATCTTGATAGTGGATTCGGAACCTATGATGATAATTTGGTCGGGGGAGAGGGTGATATGCAATTGAACTATGGGGTGCTGCGTTACAGCCGTAGATATAGCTAACTTGCACCAAACGCTCCATAAGGCTATGAAGTCTGTATACCATTCTCGTACTCTCGTCTCCTGATTGGAGTCAATAGTCCTGAGCATCTAATCAATGTTCATGCGGGAGTAGAAGTGGTGATAAGTATTGATTGTTCGCGCATTATTATCACCTTGGCATACTTTAATAAAGTTGCTATTGAATTTTCTTTCTATTCACATGCTGATGAGGACTCTGAGATGCACATAATCTCAGGGAACAAGAATCTAAGAGCACGCTATTCGTCCAGAGTCAGGTACTCTTAAATTCACACTGTAGGTTTACTCGACTTGCCTGGAACTTGAGAGTGTTGAGAGCTGCTAGCGAGCATTTGATGAATGACCTACCCTTCCTTTACTACTCTACCCTATCTTCTCCTTCCTCTACACTATTGTTGATGCAGCAACTTCCAAGCCTGCAGGCAATCAAACCAGATTCGGAATCAGATAGTTTGTGCTAGTTCACAAAGTGCCCCAAAAAGGTTCTGCTTAGTCTGAGAAGATATTATCGTTAAAGAGCCTCGTTTCCTCTATTTGAACTGCCTTGCTGCATCGCATTCATGGAGCCAGCGCTTATCGTTTCAGATTACTCACTGCCTTGATTTAAAGTAACCAATCTGAAATTGAGCTAGTTCACTTCAACAGGGAAAGAAAGAGTGGTCATTTCGTGAATTTGGGGAATTACTGTCTCGCTGGCATGCCCAAAAAGTACACATGTATTCTCATCCCACTATTATTATGACAAGAAAGGAGCGGTTGAATGCGTACATTCTGCTTGAAGGTAGTCGTTCGGGGTAAATACTTGGATTTGATCGGTACAGGATGTTTAAGTAACACTTTCCCTCGAGTATTTACTGTATGCCCGGGGAAGCATGATGCACAGTTTTATCTTTATTATCTCGCATTTACACAGGGGATAGATTGATATTCAAAATCTAATAAGGAGGCTGTACCGAAACTTCGAGCTTGACCTTACAGTTTCGTGTTCCTAAAGCTTCTATCAAGCATTCGCAGATTTAAGAGCTGAGACACATGTGACCTGCACCGGATTCGCTTGTCACGTACTTAGGTATCTATTGTTTCTGTCTATTGACTTGTCAATTCAATTGATATGGCTGGATCACCCTGGAGCTTCTTCGTTTATTTTCTAATCTCTAAGCATCCCAAACGTTCAACCACACCTCTTTCCCTCTTTAATTCAGACAATTTTCTGAGCTTTACACATCTACTATCTGTTTCTCCTAGACTTGTACTGCTACATTCACCACAATCTTCTATTTACTTCTCTCTTTTCACTCCCTTGTACCTTGGAAGCATTGCGGTTTAGTTTCCAATGGACTGGCCGTGAGAGTGCTCATCGGTCTAACAAGTTTTGTTGCATATCTGAAAGACGTTATTATCTGAGGGCTTCCAATCCAAATCGATTGAGATCTCTTCTCTCAACGATTTTGAGTTTTGTTGCACATCTGAAGGATTGTGTATTATTCGACGGGTTCAAATCCAGCTGTATGGAAATCTCTTTTTGTAGACATCTTGAGATATGCAACAAATTTGAAATTTATACCAAGGTCGAACACCTGACCTAATTCTTCAAAGTAGAAATATAGAAAGTTTTGTTGCATATCTAAAAGAAAATATGGTTTGAGAGATCCAAATCCAAATCGATTAAAATCTCTTCATTCAATAATCTTGAGATATGCAATAAGGCCAAACACCTGATCTAATTCTTCAAAGTAGAAACTTTGTTGCATGTCTAAAAAACTATATTGCTTGAAACATCGAAATCCAAATCGATTGAAACCTCTCCATCCAACAATCTTGAGATATGCAACCAAACTCCCACTTTCTTAATTCGAAGAACCAGGTCAGGTATTAACATCCCTAGGGTTTGTTGAACATCTGAAATACTGTACTATTTAAGAAGCCCAAATCCAACTAGATTAAAGCCTCTTCATCTAGCAATTTTGAGATATGCAACAAAACTCCCACTTTCTTACTTCAAAGAGCCAGGTCAGGTGTTAGCGACCCTAGGTTTTGTTGTATATTTGATAGACTATACTCTTCAGGGGGTCCTTAATCCAAATTGACTGACACTCTTCCCGATTTTTTTTTGGGATATATAACAAAAGTACCTATCTCTCCACTTCAAAGAATCAGGTCAGGTGTTTAGTTTAGTCTTATTCGTATATATAATAGACTATAGCTTTTGGGGGTCCTCAATCCAACTCCACCCCCTTTCTTTTCTCCCAATGATCTTGACAAAGGCTCCCTCTAGAGGCTTAAGTTTATGAACCCCCTCAATTTTGTTGCGTGTCTGAAGATCAAAATAGACTGAACCCTTTTTGCAGTAATACAAACCGTCAACATGTTTTTTCAGATATAGCAAAACCTACTCCGACCCTACCACTTGGACGAAGACGGAGAGTAACCATTTTAAACAAGTATATCGAAAACACTTATTGTATATCTAAGAATCCAGTCCAATCGAGCCCTTTCTGTAATACTGTAATCTGTTAATTTGCTCTCTCTAGATATACAACAACAATTTCATTCCCTTGACATTCGAAAATGAAAACCGCATACGGATATCAAATATCGCAGGAGAAAAGGAAAAAAAATATGGAAACTAACTGGAGCATTACAATCTGCTATCATTTCATCCTCGGATACGCAACAAGAGTATCCATTTCCTCAAGATGCAAAAGGAAGAGAAAGATGAGTGGATACCACTACAAGTAACATAATCAGAAATTCACACCCATCTGAATCTAGAGACTTCAATCTCGGAAACTAACTGGAGCGCTACAAACTGTCCACACTTTTCTCTAGACATGAAACAGAGTTTTTTGTTTCCTTCGATATCGATATCGAGGAGAAAAGGGATGGGATATCAATACTATAGATTAGTTCAGATCAGATCAGAGCTTTGTTTTGTTGCACATCTGATTTTAGAAAGATGAATTTGGATGATCGATTGGAGTGTTACAAGCCTTTCTTTTTGTGTGTGTGTGTGTGTGTGTGTGAGTGAAAGAGAGATATACAACAAAATTCTATTCCCTTTAATCTGGAGATTCGAAAATCAACTGCAGCACTCACTGCAACCTCTCATCTTTCTATCTTTTCTCAGATTCAGATATACAAAAAAAATCCTCCATTTCCTAACTTCGAAAACTAACAACTATAGCACTCCAGATCCTCTCCATTGTTTCTCGGACATACGATAAGAATTTCCATTTCTATTTTCTACGATTTCGAAGGAACTGTGTGTGGATTGGATATTATCATTGCAAGAAGAAGAAGAAGAAGAAGAAGAAGAAGAAGACGAACAAAATCCAAATCCAAATCCAAATCCAAACATCAAAACTCGTCTAAAGATAGGAGATGGAAACGAATCGAAAGGAAACAAACCATATCACATCACATCTCATCGCATCTCATCGCATCAAACGAGAATACACACTACTAAATACTAGGCCTAGATAATATACCCTCCCTACCCTCCCTACCCTACCCTACCTCACCTGATATCCTGGACTATAATTACCTACTAGTAGCAGAGGAGAGAGAGAGAGAGAATCCCATTCCAAACATATCATCTACATCTCATTTATATTTTCCATCTCACAAGAGATGTATACATATACATGTCATGCGTGTATTCATTCCAAAGTTCGATATCACAATCAAAATCCCATCTCATCCCATGTTACTCAATAATACAACACACACACAACTGAAAAGTAAATATGATAAATCGTGTATTTCTATTCATTTAACATTCCCAATCCCTTCATCCCTGAATTATGCATTGATTCATTGCCATTGCCATTGCCATTGATTGACAGGAAACCTCCAAACTGGCAAGACCCAATCCAAACTCCCTTCCCTATAGATTACCCAGCACCAAAGTCAACCCCGAGCCCGAACTCAAACCGACATCAATATGATCTTAAAACGACTAATTCCAATCCATCATTCCTTACTCCTTTTCATCATCCCCATCATTCTATATCCCCCCACTTGCCCGTCGTTGCAATTGCATCATATGGCATCATGACAATTGCAATACCCACCAATCGCTTCACCACTGCGCAAGCGAAGTGCCCCTAACCCGGACACCCCCAAACAACGAACGCCTAAGCTTCATCTCATCTAAATCTATCGGATGATTCCATCTCCCTCGGTGTGTTTTGTAGGTGGTGGACCCATTGGTGCTTGATAAACATCATCTCCGCCTCTCGTGTAGGCATTTGGTGGTTGTTGCAATTCAATATCTGGTTGACCATGTTGACCATGATGTCCGTAATATCCATCATTGCTATTGAAAGTGTTGCCGGTTTGTTGGGGTGGGATTTGTCCATTTGCAGTATACATTGGAGGAGGAGGTCCGTAGTTGTAAGCTGCGGGTTGGTTGTACTGACCATATGGAGGTGGCTTGGCCATCCAGCCAGTACCATACATTGGTTTGATTCCTTGACGACGACGACGACGAGAGTTGATGCATCTGGTGATATATGTTAGTGGATTTGAAGTGAGAATGTTGAAGAAAGGGATGTGATATGGCGAGGAAAGTATAAGCCCGAGAGAAGCTAGGATATAAATCGTGGCAGTGACGCATATTGGAAGTAAAAATAACTTACGATAAACCGAAAGCCAGAAGAATAAAGGCAAGAATTATAAGAACCAGCACAACCCATCGTCCCCAACTGCCCCATGTCGAATAGCAGTTTCCATAGTAATCGCAGCTGTAAGCCATTTTATTAGTTTAGTCACGAATGCCCGTTCTTGAAGTTGCGAGGATATGTTGAAGAATGGTAGATAAGTCGAGAGATGATGATGTAAATATCTGGATGTCTGAATATTGCTCGATGTACATAAATGTATCGCGAATTACCGCAGTTGCGTATGTGTGTGTGTCAAACAAGAAAGAAGTGAAGATATTGTGGCAGTTATACGTATTTCGCAACAATCACAGCTCACAGACAACAACAAAGAAATATAGAAAGAGGTTGGGTAAGAAAAATAGGAAATTGACTTACTTATTAGCAACATCATCAGCAAAATCATTGCTTTGCCTCTTGGCAATCATCTGCGTTAGCACTGCCATGATTTCGTTGGTAATATTATAATATTCAGCTGGATTTAGGTTGGCACAGCAGGCATTACAAGGAAGAGAAAGTATTTGAATTAAATCCTTATCGTGGCAACGAGGATGCGCGGCGACGGGGGGGGGTGAGTGGGCTGAGAGGATGATGGTTGGGTTCTTGTTTTTGCGGGGTAAGCAAGATGATTGATCTGTACGGGTCTGATTGGTTGATTGATTGTCTTTGTGGCTGGTAGATATATTGAATATCGAAGAGGGAATATTATGAAAAGAAAAGAGTTTGGATAGGAAAGGAGGAGCGTTTGAGAGACGGAGAGACGGAGAGACGGAGAGAGAGAGAGGAGAGAGGAGAGAGGAGAGAGGAGAGAGGAGAGANAGAGGAGAGAGAGAGAAGATAGAGGGAAGGAGAGGAGAGACGGGGATATTGAGAGGATGAGACAAGTATGGTTGATGCTTGGATCTTTTGAAAAGTTCATGCGATTACGATTCGAAAAGGCAAAAGACAGGCGAAGAAAGGAACTGGGGATGCCCTCTAGCTGAGAGAGGAAAGGAAATCAATAGCTAAGAGACATGCCGGCAAGGGACCTGGATCGGAGCTTCTTTGGTGATAGGCGTGAGGCTATGTTGCAAAAAGTAAATCAGACTCGGGACTCGGGACTCGGATTGGGGACGATGGATGGAGATGTCACAACGCAGCAATGGAAGAAAGTAGAAGGTAGAAAGTAGAAAGTAGAAAGTAGAAAGTAGAAAGTAGAAAGTAGAAAGTAGAAAGTAGTAAGGTTGTAGTGAAGTCGTAGTGATTGAAGTGAGGGCTGGAAATGGAATATTGCATACTTCCTAGATAGGTCAGTGGCCACTCTGTGGATATTGGTGGGCAGTGGGCACCAACCTTTAAATGCTGCTCCCTACTCAAAAAGCATTCCACGTCATATCTGCAACATGCATATGATGATACACAGATATACAACGAGATAGCAATAACTGTTCCATCTTCCTCTATGGATTGTATATAATTTCCAGCTAACTTGTATGTTTGTATATATATATATAAGTACGATGAGCAGGTATAGATACATCTGATAACATACAAAATACAAAATACAAAATACAAGTTCCATCACATATCAACAACAACCAAAGACCTCGTATATAATAATCCATCCATCCATCCATCCATCCCTCCATCCATCCCTCCATCCATCCCAATCACACTCAACCAATAGATATCAACATCAATTGGTCTCCAAGAGCCATCTATCCGTTCACATCCGACTCGTTCATCCCATATATTCCAAATCTCTGCACTCATTAATAAGCTTATATCCTCACCCCCAAAACAATGTCCGTCATACTCAATCAAATTCCACTTCATGCAATCCCCCAAAATAAAGTAAAGTTTAAGTTGCCCAGTAACAACAACAACAACAACAACAACAACAACAACAACAACAACAACTCCTACCCAGTAACCTCACGAGGATCCAAAGCTCCATCACAGCCCTGTCCACCCACCACCTAGATAGATGGTTTGTTCCCAATCCTTCTTATTAAATTTTCCATTTCCATTTCCATCTCCATCTCCATCTCCATCTCCATCTCCATCTCCATTTCCATTTCCTTCCCCTCAAGCCTCGCCGCGCCTCGCTCCTCAAAACCTTCCCTTCCTCGCAATATAATTGTCTCTGCGATTTTTTTTCTTCAATCACACCCCCCTCTCGCCAACCCATCCAATCACACCCGCGCATGCCTCCTCCATTCCTGCACGCCATGGGGCTATCCATGCCCGGTGCCAACGCATCAAACGTGCGGACTGTGCTTTTCTGAGAATTAAGGGCTGCCAGCGAAGCATGCGCGATGCATCTCTAAGCATTATGGTATGAAATGCCTGACGGTCCCTCTCCTCTGTCATTTTCTTTTCTTCCCTCCCTCGAATCTTTTCCCGTCAACTCCAATTGTCCAGACGGGGTTGGGGGCGGGGGACCTCGATGTCTTTTCCATCGCTCGCCATTTCTGCCCATTGAAAAGCTCCCAAGATTCCAGCCTTGATTGCGGTTGCGGCTGCTATTGCTATACACATTATATACGATTCGCCGAGGAAATGATACGAGCTACAAAAGATAGGTGAGACACTCAACACGCCGTTGTGAACATTCGCATTCGCCTCAAACTCCTTCCCAGCACGTTCAATGTTTTGGTCAACTCGACTCGAGCCTCAAAGTACTTTATGGATGGAGGGCATCCGGTCACGAAATAGGTCACGAAGGAGACGCGCGCATCTATGAATATTTGATCGTGGTCTCGCCACGAGCGCTTTAAATAAAACCTCGGAATAAGCTGGGCATTGAGGATATTCTACCATGGATAAATTCTACAGCGAGTTGACAGCGCACATGCAGTTGATAGCAAGTCAATCTTCCCTCAAATGATATTCAGACAAACACGAATTTCCAACACCCAAGATTCATCGACATCTATTACCTCGTTCTATTATTACTAAGATGCGACATTGTCCTAACGTATCATCGAATACAAGATAAACACATAAGTCGTTTGAAGACTTTTCGAAAACCCTACATCTCACACTTCAGGACGATCGCATGAAAGATAAAAATATTTATATATATACATTGGGAATGGGGGAAACGCAGAGCACTTATGGGAAATACGACTGGGCATGGAAACGCAAAGTATGAATGTTTTAAATACAATGGTTCTCCGATTATTTCAACACACAGGTGCCACTATCTCATTTACCAACTGGCACTATGCAACACGGTGGATGCCGATCCCAATTTTCCAACAACAAAGCAGAGGGTCGTATATTCGTCGCATCGTAGCAGACATGGCGCATCCTACCCAGAAGAATACAAGGAAATTTGATACATTTCTGTCCTGCTGTTCGGCCCACAGCATATCGAAAACCAGATGTCGAGGGGATCCTCGCCGATCGAGAAGGAAGAATTTGAAAATAATTAGAATTGGTTGCTGTGAGCTGAGGAGATATATTCGTGGTCCGCGAAGACCCCTTTCGAAGTTCGATCATTTATCATCCCATCTTTTCGCCATTTCATGTCGTTAATCATCGTTAATATCCGGAAAATCCGCACCCGCAATACTCCATCCAAACTTCACGACAAGATTTACTTGTTCTTTGATGATCCATCATCCATCCTCCTTAGCACTACTTATTCGCCCTTGCGACTAACCATTGCAAAACGGCATCCAAATTCGTCTCCTCCTTAGCACTGATCCCATAACAGCTCACCTCTCTATGTCCTACACTCTTCAGATCCAACCTCTCAATCAACTCATCCACACTTAACTTGTTTTCCAAATCAGATTTATTTCCCAAGACCAAAAGAGGTATACCTTGCAAGACGGGTTTTTCTAAAAGCAAATGAAGCTCATCTTTAGCGATTGGTAAGGCATCAGGATCGGCAGAGTCGACAATAAACACGATGGCATTTACACCGCGACAATATCGCTCCCACATGGAACGAAAGCGGGGCTGTCCACCTAAATCCCAACATTTGAGAGTGACATGACCTTTTTGGACACGCTTCATATTAAAACCGACGGTAGGAATGGAGCTATGAGGGGAAGTAAAATGTGGTCAGCTTGGAGCGGTTGCGCAACGTGGGGTCTACGAATATGCGAACCCCGCTTCGATGAAATGAAGGCCGTGATAGGAAGGTATATGTATCTTCTCTTGGATGTGAAGGAAAGGAATCATCGTACTCAAGTGTAAATTCACCGCCCTGCACATTAACACCATCATCAGCACCTCCGCCAAAGTAAAAGGTTCAATATGGAAAGAAAAGGTGGGTGAAGATGAAGCTTACCGCTAGTACCCTTAACAAAGATGTCTTTCCAGCATTTTGCAAACCGATCATCGTAATGTCCATTTCCGTAGCCCTAAACGGCAGATCACTAAGTTAGTTGATGGGGGAGCAGAAAATCTTATTGAAAATGCCTATTTTGGAGGGTCGCTGTCAAAATGAAGATGTGCGCACAAGATTGACGTCTTCAAGCAACAAACAGATGGTGAGAAACATACCAGAAAAGCCGCAGCAACCAATCATACACTCTTCTGAATATACTTGCCATGATCTTTCGGTCGCTCTTGCACAGCGATGTAGATTAATTATTGTTTCGATGGAAGCCCTGGAGCTCTGTCGCTGACGGGTATATTATTTCGTCGATTCGCGAGGCTGTGCAGGTACGGTAGGTATGTGAGGTTTCTAGAGAAGAGGAAGATACAAGATTGCAGGGTTGAAGCCGGCAAAAGAAGTAGAGATGCAGTGCAGCCGCAGACCGTTTTTCCGTAAATAAGCCAATGATCAGATAGCTACCCAATGTATATCGTACACTTCGTTCGCAGTCTCAATAAATCTTCAAGTAACCTGATGGTTTGTACAATGATGAAATAGTGAACGGCGGATGAAACAAGAGTGAATGAGTGAAGGCGAATGTAGTATGTATGGCGGATAGAATCTTCTTCTGGATGAAAAGGGTTCAATGTGACGGTGAAGGGAAGGTTAGCACACAATCGGTTGTAGCGCTTGTGATTCCCCTCAAAAGAAGGCTTGCACGAACCACTTCGGTAATGATTGCAAGATTGAGAGCAAGCTTTTAAGTGATTGTGCGGTTGCGGGCGGGTAGGCGATAAGTACAGGTGCGAAGAAGAAATGATGTACACGTTTGGATGATTGATTGACTATTGATTGATTGACTGATTGATGATGGATCGATTGATAGCAGTGTATACAAATAGAAAAGAAAACACAACAGCCAGAGATGAAGCCAAAGTCTTTTGGAGCAAGTGGTACTGCTGAATGCTGTAGTGTAATACAATCAGTAATAGGAGTGAGAGAATGGGTTTGGTCTGGTCTGGTCTGGTCTGGTTAGGTTGGGTAGAATTGAGATGATGCTGCGGAGACCTCTTGATATCGATTGCCAAGATGATGGACGGCGGGATGGATGGATATATGGAAAGAGGAAGAGAAGGAAGAAAACGTGGCGATGCAATCGATCTATCTATCTATCAGACCAGTAAGTAGAATATGGGGATGTATATAATAAGTTGACTGAATGAGCGAGGGACTAGTAAGAATGTCGAGAGATGCTAGGCAATATCTCCGCGAAATTTGAGACAATGCGAGACTCGTCTCGGTAGCCAAAAAAGCAATATGGGGAGAATGTTTTCCTTTCGAGGAAGAGAGGATTTGCTTTTTCTCCTCCACAATAAGATATGAATGAGGTAAGTTTGGCTTCTTTCGTTTGCTCTCTCGTTCAATCTATGTATGTATGTATGTATGTATGTAGCTAGTAGGTAAAATATGGGTATATGCATCTCAAGCTACAGAAGTACCTCCACACATCCGCACAGCATATCGCATCCCGCAGCTCAAGCATGCAGCTATGAATCCGGGAACATTCAAAATCAGGTTCAGATAGATTCCATTACATACATGTAGGTAGTACCTACCTAGGTCCCTTCTCTCCTCTGGTGGAGCATCATCAATGCATTCATTATTCATACCCAGCCAGTCCTTCATACATGCAATGCAGCTGGTGAAGCTTTTGCTGTCAAAGAGCGAATGAAACCCTTTCATCTATCAAAATCGGTCAAGCCGTCAAATGTCCTCGCGTTGGAGTTTCTGTGTATGTGGGCCCAAGATGCTTGCCCAGAGATATCATTATCATAAGCTTGAGCCCAATGATGAGTGGCGATGGGTGATGGGTGATGGGTGGTGATAAGTGGTGTATGATGGATGTGGAATGTGAAGCTTGTCTGTATACCTACTTGCCTGGTATCCTACCGTCATTTTCCAAAGAAAGCCTCGGCCTTGTTCAAATACCCTCCTACCTCCTCTCGAGCTCCTCTACCCACCTAGTGCTGGTTTACCAATCAGGGCCAATCAATCAAATGTTACGATTGTGTCGATAAGAGATAAAACTCCGGATAGCTTATGTAATCAAAAGTTTTTTTTTTCTGCCGCAACTTGTAAATGCCGTTCACTTGCTATCAACAAACTCTTTCGAGAAAGTAAAGTTTCCCATGAATTGAAGGATTTGCGTTGATCGTGAGTGTTCATTTTGCTTCAGGCCTGATCAATCTTTTGAGTATACACTCAATGCAAACACGTCGACTAACCAATTGCGCCCAGCTTCACCATGGCTCCCTCGAAGTCTTCCTCCGCTCCTACAAATACCAAATGGACTCACGAGTTTGATACTGTTCGAAGAGAGAAACTTTTCCGAGACCCTCCAAAAGATCACACAGCATATCCTGCGCTTACCGCTGCTGTTGCTCCTCATATCGAATCATTCAATGCACTGTTTGAGAAAGATGGTTTAATTGCTCAAGGTTTATTGGATATTGGATCCAAGACCTACCTCGACGGAGATGATAGATTAGGTCCAGGAGGAAAGAATAAGTTGACTGTGAGGATTAAGGAAGTCTTCGTCGAAAAGTCGATGTTACCTGCATCCAACAAATTCTCTACCAAGAACAGAGAAATTCTACCGGCAGAATGCAGAGAACGACATGTTACTTACAGAGGAAAGATGTCGGCGCGCATGGAGTACTCGATTAACAATGGGGATCCAAAAGAGTTCATTAGAGATCTTGGACAATTGCCTTTGATGTTAATGGTATAAACCCTCGCGAACTTCAATCCCGGATTGAGCTGACCTTTTTCCCTAGTCAAATAAATGCCATCTTCAAAACAACTCACCAGCACAACTTGTGCAAAAGAAAGAAGAATCCGAAGAGCTTGGAGGATACTTTGTGGTGAATGGAATTGAGAAGATTATTCGTCTTCTTGTTGTCAATCGAAGGAATTTCCCCATGGCCATCATCAGACCTTCATTTAAAGGTAGAGGTCCAACATACACTGAATTTGGTATGCTCATTCGATCCGTACGACCCGATCAAACTTCTCAAACCAACGTTCTTCACTATCTCAACGATGGAAATGTTACTTTCCGTTTCTCGTGGCGCAAGAACGAATTCCTTGTGCCTGCTATGATGATTTTGAAGGCATTGGTGGAAACAAACGACAAGGAAATCTTCGAAGGACTTGTTGGTGCTGCTGGTTCGAAGGGAGCAGACAACACTTTCTTGACTGATCGTGTGGAATTGCTATTACGTACATACAAGGCCTACGGTTTATATACAAAGAGCAAGACTCGAGCATACTTGGGTGAGAAATTCAGAATTGTCCTTGGAGTACCAGACACTATGTCAAACTACGATGTTGGAACCGAATTCCTGCGCAAAATCGTCCTCGTCCATCTCGGAAATACCGACGTCACAGAAGCACAAGATAAGGACAAATTCAAGATGCTTCTTTTCATGACCAGAAAGTTGTATTCTTTGGTTGCTGGAGACTGTGCTGGTGACAATCCTGATGCGGTCCAGAATCAAGAAATTTTGCTCGGAGGATTTTTGTTCGGTATGATCATCAAGGAGAGACTTGAAGATTGGCTTCACACTAGTTTGAGAATGGCATTGAGAGACTATGTTCGACGAAGTCCGGAAAACAACTTTGCGACTCCAGAATTCTTGAAAGATTTCCCGGTTAAAATTTGTTCAAGAACAAATGAGCAAGTTGGTGGTGCTTTGGAGTACTTTATGTCTACAGGAAATCTCGTCAGTCCAACGGGTTTGGATCTTCAACAAACTTCCGGATTTACGGTTGTCGCAGAAAAGATTAATTTCCTACGATTTATTGCCCATTTCCGTATGATCCACAGAGGTAGTTTCTTCGCTCAATTGAAGACTACTACTGTTCGTAAGTTGTTGCCAGAGAGTTGGGGTTTTATGTGTCCTGTTCACACTCCTGACGGAAGTCCTTGTGGACTGCTAAACCATCTTTCACACAAATGCATAATTCTCACACACGCCTCGGATGTATCGGCTCTACCAAAGCTTCTTTCTGAACTTGGTGTCGTTAGCACCGGCTCATCATCCACTGATGAGAGTGTTGTTGTTCAATTAGATGGAAAGATTATGGGCTGGTGTTCACCCAAGCAATCTCTCGTCATTGCGGATACTCTACGCTACTGGAAGGTTGAAAAGACACATGGTGTTCCAACCAATTTGGAAATTGGTTATATCCCCAATTCACACGGCGGACAATATCCAGGTATCTATTTGTCGGCTGCACCAGCTAGAATGGTCAGACCAGTCAAATATCTTCCTCTTGATAAAGAAGATTTTGTTGGACCACTTGAACAACCTTTCATGTCTATTGCAGTTACCGAGCAAGAGATCGAATCCGGAGAACACACTCACGTCGAGTTCGATCCTACCCATATTCTTTCTATCCTTGCCAACATGACTCCCTTCTCCGATTTCAATCAATCGCCCAGAAACATGTACCAATGTCAGATGGGTAAACAATCTATGGGTACACCCGGAACCGCTATTCGTTACAGAACCGACAACAAAGCTTACCGTCTTCAAACTGGACAAACTCCGATTGTCCGTGCACCACTTCACAACGAATATGGTTTTGATAACTTCCCCAACGGAATGAACTCTGTTGTTGCCGTCATTTCATACACTGGGTACGACATGGACGACGCTATGATTATCAACAAGTCCGCGCACGAGCGCGGCTTCGGTCATGGAACAATCTATAAGACCAAAAAATATGAATTGGAGGAGGGACACAAATCTCGATCTGCTAGAAACATCAAGAAGCTCTTCGGTTTCGCTCCTGGTGGACTCGTTAAAGCAGAATGGAAAGCAGCCATTGATGAGGATGGTTTACCATTCATTGGTCGAATGGTTCAAAATGGTGATTTGATTGCTGCATGGCACACGGTTTCGATGGATGAGAATGGAAAATACGTCAACCGAGATGGCCAAACTCATTTCGAGAAGTACAAGGAGACTGAAATCGCATTCATTGAGGAAGTTCGATTGATTGGAAATGAGAACGGAATTGAACCTTGTCAAGCCATTTCTGTCAAACTCCGCATCCCTCGTTCTCCGGTCATCGGAGATAAGTTTTCGAGTCGTCACGGACAAAAGGGTGTTTGTTCACAAAAATGGCCAGCAGTCGACATGCCATTCACGGAGTCTGGTATTCAACCTGATACCATTATCAATCCTCACGCTTTCCCTTCTCGTATGACTATTGGTATGTTCGTCGAGTCCTTGGCCGGAAAAGCTGGTGCGTTACATGGTTTGGCTCAAGATAGTACCCCGTTCAAATTCGACGAGGAACACAAGGCCGGTGACTACTTCGGACATCAATTGATGAAGGCTGGATACAATTACTACGGTAATGAACCTATGTATTCTGGTATCACTGGAGAGGAGTTGCACGCCGATATTTACATTGGAGTTGTCTACTACCAACGTCTTCGTCACATGGTAAACGATAAATACCAAGTTAGAACCACAGGTCCAGTCACACAACTTACTGGCCAACCAATCAAGGGTAGAAAGAAGGGTGGTGGTATCCGTGTGGGAGAGATGGAACGTGATTCTTTGCTGGCTCACGGTACTGCTTTCTTGTTGCAAGATAGATTACTCAACTGTTCTGATTACACCAAATCGTGGATCTGCAAGGAATGCGGAACTTTCTTGTCGACTCAACCTACGGTTTCGGCATTCGCAAGCAAGAAGAAGGGTACTGGCGTGGTTAGATGTAGAAAGTGCGCGACAAGTGCATCAGGCAAGTTGGGCGGAGGAGAGGTATGGGAAGACGGTAAGGGGCAGAGATGGGTGGGTGGTGAGGATACCACTGTTGTGGCTGTTCCGGGTGTGTTGAAGTATTTGGATGTTGAATTGGCGGCTATGGGTATCAAGCTGAAGTATAATGTTGGGCCTTAAATGGTGTGACTTGCGGAGAAAATATGGGGAGAGGAAAAGATGATTGACGAATTGAAATTTGGTAGGCGTTCTTGGGAAAAGGAATAATTGTAGCATTTACAAGGGGTACTTCTTTTAATTTTGTTGGGCACTAAATGAATGGATCGTCAAAAGATAGAGATTATTGATTCAGGATTGAATGAAATGTTATGAAAACTAAAATTGTAGATGTCTTCGGGGTTATGATTTGATTTTGATTGTACAGGTTTGTGTTGGTTGTGTTGGAGGATAGATCTTGATATTGTGGAGATTTTTTTGGACGGAAATATAGATGCGTGTTGGGTCTGCTAGATGCATTGGATGAATTTATGTGCTCACCTCATCATGAATTAACGGTGCAGTACAACCCTTTCAAGACCAGATGATTTCTGCGACGGTTTATTGATAGATACCGGTCGATGAACAATTGGTGTAGCACTCAGACTCTCTCCCCCTCTCTCCCTGAATTGTATGCTATTTTAGTGAAACTACTAGGTAGATAACTAGCAGTACTAGGCTAATATGTTAGTAAAGACATCTCATATCTACCCACCGTCCAATAAAGCATACCTACCTAGGCAGGTACGTACAAAAAACCACCACGGCAGATGGATTCTATGGTATCGAGACATCTGAAAGAGGTAATAATTTTATCTGTATAATGGTTGGGGAGTGACACGAGAAAGGAGCGGATGCCCAGATAGAGTAATATGCCAAGGCGTCCGCAGTGAGGGTGGTAAGCGGTCCACGATGGAAGAGTGGATGAGAAGATGATGAAGGAGGAGAGGGAGAAAGAAGGAAAGATCGAGAAGAGCAGATTGAGATGGGATACTGGCATTGGTGTTGGCACTGACTGATATCGTGTATCAATCGTTTTCAGGTGAGATGTTCTAGCTAAGGGAAGAAGGGAAGGGGAGGGAAGGGAAGCTAATTGTAGTGAAGATTAAGAAATGGTTGGTCTTCTCTGAGGTGAATACTGGGTGGGTATCTAGACAGGTAGACACTTGTAGGTATGCTCGTATGGTAGATGGATAGGTCGGCAGGTAGATGGATAGAGGTAAACTTTGACTCTGACTCGAGATAGACTGACTTCTGAAACAATCAATCTAGGACGCTCTGAACTTTGTATAATCCATGAATTGTGTATTCCGTACATACATACTACCTATCTAGTGATGGAAGAGGTGGAGAATATATCGATTTCATCCGAATGATAGTACCAAGGAGTAAGTCGGAAAGAAGATGGGTAAGAGTCTCATAGATTAGATAGGAGTGTATTGATATTCGACGACTATAATTTCTATTGAATTGTAGATTCGTCAATTGATCTATATATTATCCGTATTATCCGTATCATCGACCTATCTATCTATATACGTACAATAAATAAGTCTACACATCCTTCCTCCAACGTTCCACCTGCAGAAAAACCCTAAATACAGTAATTATCAACCTTAACCTTAATCTCGAGGATTTCTCCTTCCGAGCTCCTCTTTTCAATCCTTCCTCAAACTTTCTTAGAACTGCTCCGTGCTGACTAGACCTGATCTCTATAAGATCTTATTTGATGAACACTTTGATCGACAACCAACCACCAACCACCACGCACAAAATGTATTGTATTGATTGGTATTTATAACAATACTATCAATATTGTCAACACTACCCACATCACCAATACTACCAATGCTACCACCATGTGCGTGCGACTGCTACTGCTACTGCTACTGCCGCTACTACTGACCGAGCTACTGTCACCGTCCTAAAATGAGCTGCTGAACTTCGCCTCCAACAATGGTCGAAGGATGTTGATCTTCAAATTTTAATGATGACCACAAATCCATCCTAATGGGACGCTACATGAATCCTAACGGCAACCTGCCGATGGACGCTTCCAACCACTGTAAGGCAAGCATGGCCAGGAAATCACGTTTTCGTACAATCCGTTCTCTTGGTATAATCTTTATTTTCCCTATGCCTAGCCGTTCCTTCAATGCCAATTTCCAACTGACTGAGCCTCAGCCTGGAGTCATGGTATGTTATGGTGTTGGTTCACGGATTCCATATGAGCCCTAATCTTTCTTACTTCCATCTATCATAAGGTTCTTATGTTCCACCAATATTCTTGGGGAAAAGAAATAAATCAGATATAATAATCGGAACATGTAACCGTGGATATTTCGTCATCTGCATCTGCATCTGCATCTCATTTCTTTTTTTTGATTTGCATTACTCTCTTCTTATCCCTCCATCTCTTTGCACACATTCATTCATTCACTGTCTTTTCTGGTATTCATTCGTTCATTCACTCTTTCTTTCATTCACCCATTCTGCTTGATCACTGAGTAGTGAGGGCGACTCTCTCATCGCCATCTCATTCTCGTCCATTCATTTGTTTGCATTCACTCTCGTTACCGTGTGTGTCGAAGTATTCCATCCGGCGAATCTGAAGTTACTGTTTCTCAAGCTTTTCTTCTGGTCTACTTTCCCCTCCTTTAATAACTCAATCCATCGCCAATCGCAGTCTTTACTACTACAGCATTGTCACAGCATTTGAGAGAATTTAGCCTGAAGATTAATCGCCATATTTACGAGATTCTTGTCAAAATGGTCTTCTTTCGAGGAGCCTCAATCGTGTCTATCCTTACCATTGCTGGTTCATTTCTATCACAAACGGCTCAAGCAATCCCAAGACCTCACGATCACCGACCAAGGGGCTATGATTATGGTGTAGACATAGGAGCAATTTTGAAGCGGGATGTTACTCCTATGCCCACTACTGGAGTCTCATTTAACAGCTCAAATTCATCAATACCAGTTCGTCAAGAAATCCGGGATCTACAAAAGAATGCGGATCTTTGGGAGCTATATATTTTGGGGGTATCAATGATGCAAACTATCAATCAATCAGATATTCGCTCATGGTATCAAATAGCCGGTAATTATCGATGCTACCTATTAAATAGTAAACTGCTAACCTCTCCATAAGGCATTCATGGTAGACCTTATCGTCCATATGACGGAGTCGAAGCTACTTCCGGTGACGAAAATAACGGATATTGTACCCATGTCTCGATTCTCTTCCCTACTTGGCACAGGCCTTACTTGGCACTTTATGAGGTAGGAATTCTATGCATGCCATCTGAGACACATCTATTGACACTTTCTGTAGCAAGTACTCCATAGTATCGTTGTATTCATTGCAGCACAGTTCCCTGCTGGAGCCGAGAGAGACAGGTATACTGCCGCTGCAGCCAACTTCCGTATTCCGTATTGGGATTGGGCTGTTGTACCACCCACTGGGGAGAGTGTTTTACCCCCAAGTGTTTCGACCCCAACTATAACTGTCAATGGGCCTGCCGGTGTTCAAACAATCTCCAATCCACTGTTTAGTTATCACTTCAACCCTTTGGACCCATCGGAGTTACCTGATGCACCTGTAAGTTGTACATGAAATGTTCATGATGAATTGCCAACTAACAATTCTTAGTTCAGCCAGTTCCCCCAAACTTTGAGATATCCCACATCCAATGATGCTTCTGCTACTTCACAGAACAACCTTGTTGCTCGACAACTTGATAATAGTGCTGCTTCATTCCGGAACCGTCTGTACAACCTCTTCACTAATTATCACGACTACAGCACGTTCAGTAACGAAGCATGGATTACTGCCTCTAGCCCGGGAGATTTCGATTCCATTGAATCCCTCCACGATCAAATTCATGGATTGACAGGAAGTGGTGGCCACATGGCTTATATCGATTACTCTTCCTTCGATCCACTCTTCTTTCTTCATCACGCAATGATCGATCGTTGTTTTGCCATTTGGCAAGCCTTGAACCCAGACAGTTACGTTACTCCCAGAAAAGCTTCATACAGCACTTTTACCATGACGGCTGGAACCACCCAAGATGTATCTACACCACTTAAACCTTTTTACAACGCCGGTGGGAACAACTTTTACACTTCTTCCGATGTTGTCTCAACAGAATCTTTTGGTTACGCATATCCGGAAACATTAAAAGGAGGAAATACAACTGCTCAAGCCATCAAGGCCATAAACCTTCTATACGGGACCACTGCTCCGGCAAAAACTGTTTCTCGCGGATTGATTCCAGGTCTCGCCTCTTCAGGTCTCGCCTCTAAATTATTAGGACGGGAGCACCATCTCAACTCAACATATGATCTTTTCTCCTTCGCCCTCGCCCCGAACGGTCAATACACCGAATGGATTGCCAATATTCAAGTGCAGAAATTTGCCCTCTCTAGGTCGTTTTTTATTCACGTTTTCCTTGGACCTTTCAAAGATGACCCCTCGAGTTGGTCATTCGAACCTAATCTAGTCGGCACCCACTGCGTTTTTGCGAAGCTTTCATCCTCAAGTGCCTCTGTAGCTGATCCTAACCAACTAGTAACAGGGACAATCCCTCTTACTAGTGCTCTCCTCGACGATATTTCAGAAGGTCATCTGAGATCACTGAACGATGTTGATGTCGAACCATACCTTAGAAAAAATCTCCAATACCGCATCACACTTCTAAATGACACGGAAATTGACAACTCCGCTGTCCCAAGTTTGAAGCTTAGTGTGGTGAGCTCTAGTGTTCAACAAAGTACGGCTGATCATGAATTACCAAAATGGGGTTCGATGATTAGTCGTTGGGAGTTATTTGTCGAGGAACTGAAGGAGGCATTAGGAAATACAACCCTAATAGGTTATTGATTTGATCTTGGGTGTATTTGCATGACATGGCGGGGAGTTATGACTTTTTAATCGATTTTATTTCTTCGGGGGATGGAATTTTGTATATGATCCGATGATACCATTTTGCATGTTGGATATTGGATATTGAATAGCCGATAGATGATACGAAAAAGATGTTGCATGACAACTGTTTCTAATTCTCAGTAACATGTTATTTCAGTTTTGAAACTTTTTATATCAACCAAAAGTCCTCCTCACTTTCCTCAAACTCAACACCATGAGTAAACACCCCATAAACGCAAACCATAATATCAATACCCCTAACCACCCTATCACCATAGCATTACTCCCCACTTTCGCCACGACGCCTCCATAACTCATCCGCTCGATAAATCGCGAGGTAGTCACCGCGGCCAGATGCTGCCAGAGGATGGATATAGATGCGAAGAAGAACGCGCTACCGCTGGTTAAGCAGAGTGTAAAGCTCAGGGCCTGAGAGGGAAAGGATTTTACTTGGCGTTCGGAATCGGTGTCGGAGTTTCTGTCATTTTTCCAGCGGGGGATGAGGGTGAGGAGGAAGAGTGTTAGGATGGCAAGAGCGAGGGAGATGTAGCTGTGGAGTGTTAGGGTGTTGGGGTGGTGGGTTTTCTTGATGCCATTCTATGCTATGGATGGTAGGGAAAGTAGGGGAAGTAGGTAGAGAGAGTAGAGAAGTAGACAGGTTAGAAAGAAAACGCACAGTAATCCGTCAAATACAATTCTTTTCCTCGCCGAATCGGCTAGTTGAAGGAGATTCAGGGGATCTGTGTCGAAATTGATATCCGTGGTCGAATTTGTACTTGTGATTATATTCTTTAATGTCGTGACATGTTGGGCACATTCCCATCTCGAACTTGCGAGTGGAGAAGCCATACATATTCCTCGGAAACCGATGCGGATTGTGAGAGCATTGTTTTGGGTGTTTGGGGGAAGAAGAGAGGTGAGGTTGCGGTGGAGGGTCTGGGTGATGGAGGTGGGGATTGAGGAGGCGTAGGCGAGGGAGAGGAGGTAGATGGTGTGGGTGAGGTGGGTGGTACAGCTTAGTGGGAGGAGGACTGGCTGGGTGGGTTGGTTGGTGAGTTGAGGGGTTCGGAGATTAGGTGGATGGGTGGGATGGAGGAGCGGGAGAGGGGGAATGGGAGATGTAGGATAAAGGGTGGGAGATTTGAATATAGCATATTACCTACCCAGACAGGTGGTACCGATACATGTAAGAAGGATCAGAAAGTGTTGGAAATCGAAGCCAAAGCGGAAGAAGGAGATGAAGATTGAGAGTTTGCGGGGGATCATTGTGGGGGTTGGGGGTGGGGGTAGGAATGAGGATGGGGATATATGTTCTTGAGAGGAGATGAGTAGGAAAATTATATCATTTGGAATGAGACTATACAGGTGTTCATAACGAGGATGGTATGGAAAGTTGTGACAAGTCGTGACATGTTGATGAAGATATCGTGGTGATGCTTGGAGGGCTTGGAGGGGCTGGGCTTACTTGCAGATATTGTGGCTTGTTACTGAACCAATTATCTTTGCATCAATGGTATACACACTATTGTGGTACTATGCAAGTGAGTATCCCCAATAGATTGTTATCTATTTTGCCAAAGCATTTGACCCGCATTCGTTTTCAGGGAAAGATATCGTTTATATGTATCGTCCACACCCGAACCCCTCCAATTATTCGCAGAAAAAAAGCTCCAATGCTTAGCCACCAACCAACAACCTAGAAAGCCACATAGTGGATTATCTTCCCCGCGTGGATAAGAACCCTCATAGGGGGGAAAGCGCGATTGTAACGGTTGATCACTACCCTGATGTTCTCTACCAATATGAGCTGACCGAGGTATACAGGTATGCCTGTGATAGTGACATCACGCAGCATCAGCAGATTGAGCATGCTTCCAGGTTTGATAGTATATAAAAGAACACACCCGATACTATTTCAACGTACTGTATTGCATATTATCTCGATTATCAAGAGTTTCATATCCATCCCGCGCCAGCAAAATGCCTCACATGAAATGGTGAGATCAACTGTCACGAAAGCATTTTTCGATATGACTTCTAAAACTGTCACATAGGCCACCTCAAATCAAAAATATCCAGGTTTTCGGTGAGGTCAAGGATAGTGAGTTGATATCCTTAAAACATGATTACACTCTAATCCTCGATTGCTAGTTTCCGGCCGTCGATATCCCCGTGATATAGGTCGCCCCGTTTACCTTGGGGGCAACACATACTATCTGTTCGGCGATACTTTCTGCCATATTTCCTCAAATCATTTTGTTGGAGTCTCCAACAATACTGTTGCCTATGTTCCAGATCCCCAAAATGATCCGTTGACTTGTACATACATGCATGAAAATGCATATCAACCATCGTTCATTCCTCATACGCATAGCGAAGAAGAGTATGAGAAGGACCCAAAGAATAAGGAAAAGATCAGTAGGGTTGTGAATTGGGTATTTGGGGGTATCATTGAAGATTTTCCGGGTGCAAGAGATGGGTGGGTATTTTATGAGAAGATGTATACGGTGAGTGTTATTTCGAGATGCATGGGAGACGCTCTTGGTAGGATGTGCTTTGGCTAACGATATCGGAAGCATGGATCTACGGCTGGCAAGAGGTTTGGTACAGGTGTTGCGCGGGTTCAAGTTCAACCTGACAATTCTTTGAAAGTGGACAGATTGATGGTGATTGATTCAATTTCTGATTTATCTATCCCTCAAAGAGTTTGTCAGTCAATCTATTACAAAAATTAGGATGAGAAGTTCTATTTCCGGCTCTTGAGCTCAAATTTTTGTGGCATTTTCCAGCGTAGATTACTTACGGAATTAGGGCGACAATATGCTCTTCGGAGAAAATGAGCCACATTTCGGTATGAAAACCTACGTTGTGGGAGACGATGGATATATCTATCTTTTTGGTTCTAAGGATGCTCCATCTCCGACCCTTGACCTTAAGAATCATTGGGCACGTATTCGATCCGGGTCTGATTTTACCTCGCGAGAAAACTACGAATTTCTCATTCATACCCTCGATGGAAAAAGCAAAGTATGGGATCGTTCTTACTCACTTCATCAACTCGTCAATCTCATTCCGGTCCAGGCGCAAGGCGCAATTATTAAAGTTCCGGAGCTAGCACCCCAAGGACGGCCATATCTTTGGTTTGGGAACAACAAGTTTCCGGCTAACAAGATATATATTGCATGTGCACCGCAATTAGAAGGGCCATGGGAAGAATGGGAGGGACCTGAGATTCCAAAGTTTGGAGGAGGTGGCTTAAGATATACTTTATATCCGCATGAGAGGAGTTGCCAGCTGGAAAAGGGGGAAATGAGAATCAGTTGGAGTGATGACAAACAGATGGGTGGCATGGTTGTACAGGCTATGTTACAATTTGCAACGGAGGGAGAGAATGAGAACACTGCACAACAATCGGGGCCATTGCCGCAGCCTAATGGTGGTTGGAAGGATAAAGCGAAGGGGTTTTTGAATTCGCTCAAGTAGTATAGGTAATAAGATTCGAGACCGGCTTATCTTTCAACATGAAATGTCGATTGATCAGAACCTTGGAAATATATTAGATTATTTTAGACCTTAGGAATTCTCTTGTCGAGGACTTTGATGTATCGACTGCAATTAGCAGTAAGAAGTACTCACAGTATATCTGACTCACATCCAATTACTCCAAAATCTAGTAAAGATTGGTTGGTGTTGGCACACGAAATGTATCCATCCCGGAGTCGAAGATACAAGTAGATAGTTCAGTGCGCGACAACCTTTGCATGGTTGTGTCACAGACAGCCTGAAACGCGTCTAGGGCTGATTGTATGCACACCAGTCAAGGTTTTGATGGATCTGATAACTTTAAAGAGAGCGATGCAGCGGATCAGATAACGTCAAGTGACTGCGAGTGGATTCTATTCCGAGAGAAGTTCAACTCCGTATATGGATTGATCAATTCCGAAAGTTCGGAGAATTGGATTTAACAGTAGATAGTCTGATCTATTCAGTAGATCTACTCTATACTAATAGTTCGATGACTTTTAACGTTTTCCTCATTGCCCAGTTCCGTCCCCATTCCATTTAATTCGCTTTTTGTCCCACTTTAATAGGATTCAAGTTGACATGATTAGTCCACATTTGAGATCTGTTTTTTGACCTTAAATCATAAGCACTGCGGCGGAAAAGACATTGTGTCTCCAGGTAAAAAAAATATTCTGTTCTTAGTAGGTCAGAGGCAAGATGTTGAAAGTGTTCAGCCAGTGCTTAATCCAGATGATGAAGGTTCTCGACATCTAGAAATGCTTAGAAGAGAGTACGGAGTAGGCCAATCCAGTACATATCTGAAACACTTGGACTAATATATAGACAGAGCACTTGGAACGATCCAGATGACCCAGAAATTCCTTATAATTGGCCATCATGGCGCAAAATTATAATTGGTGTCGTATTTTCACTGGGACAGCTGGTGGCTTTAATGTCAGCCAATGATTGCCACTGCTCTTGGCGATATCTCTCGCGATTTTGAGGTTGATGACTATACTGCCCAGATAATTTTTTCTACTTACTTCCTCGGTCTAGCCATTGAACCCTTCATGGCTGCCGCATTTTCTGAGATCACTGGCCGAAAAGGTATATGGCTATTTTGCAATGCGTGGTATATTTTATGGGATTCTCTCTGCCCACTCGGTAACTCAAAGGCTTTGGTGATTACTGATAGACTCATGACGGGAATAGGAGCTAATGGTGGCATTATGGTATATATCAACACGAAGGGGTCCATCCCCAAAAGCTCATTGACTGACTGTTGCCACTCCTCAAAGCTTACTGGGCCCGTCACGGCCGATATGTATGGAAAACGAGAACAAGGAAAGTAGCTCGCAATTGCATCTTTTCTGCCATACGTTGGACCTGCATTCGGTCGAATCTTCGGGGGTATCGTCGCACAATTGGTCATGTGGCCATGGATATTCTGGATCATATCAATATTTGATGGTGTCATAACCTTAGCGGGGTACTGTTTCATTCGAGAATCTTATACACCAGTCCTCCTTCGACGAAAGGCCAAATCCGAAGCTATGTCCACATCTAACATTTAAAGGAGATTTATAATTCAATATTGGTAAGAACTGTTTCCTCAATTATCTATCGGACTTTTGTCCGTCCCTTCCAGATTTTGATACGCTGGCCAGTAATCCAATCAATCACATTCATATTTGGAGTTGGCTTTGGTATTTATACGATTTTGATTTCAACTTTTACCACTCTTTATATAGAGCGTTACAACCAAACTGTATTAATCAGCGCTCTTCATTACATTGCAATTGCCATTGGCGCAATAGCTGCGTCTCAAATTGGAGGTCGTATCATGGACTGGCTATACAGACGTCTTAGCAACAAAAACAACAACCATGGCAGACCAGAGTTCCGTGTTCCATATTCAATGGGCGGTGCTGTATTAATGCCGATTGGACTATTTTGGTACGACAGGGTGGCCGAAGTAACAGGCCCAAGTGGATTAGTTGATATCGGCGCATCTGTCTTTACCCTAGGGAATATTGTGTTCAGCCAAGGTCTTCTTGCTTACCAGCTTGACGAGTTTGGTAAATACGGAGCGTCAGCAAATGCTGCATCTCGAGTGGGTTCGAATGTTATGGAATTCATTCTACCTAACTTTGGGTCCCAGCCTTACGACAACTTGGGAGTCGGTTGGGACAACCTATTACGCTTCATATGGATCGTATCAGGAGGTCCTGTTTGTTTTGGATTGTACTATTGGGGTGAAAGAATACGTTTAATTGGTAAAGAGACTGTGGATTCAAGTTCTCAAAGGAATTGATTCGATAAATTCTCTGGCTAGAGAACGAACACAAGCTCTTTTAAAAATTCTAGATATCGAGGCTGCAGCTAAATTCAATCCTTCCATTCTTTCATATCTGCTCCTAAGATCTTCCACAACTTCTTAGCGTCAACATCAGGTGTATCAGTATTGAAGACTTTAAGAAAATAATCTTTCCCACTTTCCATGAAAAACACCCCGCGATCCTATGCCGTGCAAAAGTTAGACAATGACTTCAAAATCGGAGAATCCATAGTTTACTTACTTTTCCAAGGCTCAGCATAGTCTTTGCCTCGATAAAGGTCGGAATATAATGTTGAAGTGTATTTTTATTTTCTCGAATCAATGAAAGGATATTGGAACAAGCAACCTCCACCTGCGTCATGCCTGCGAATGCCATCTTTGGACCGTTGGTAGCTGCAACATCTCCTATTGCAAAAATATTTCTGTGATTGTTATTTTTGGCTTTGACTTGCAATGTTGGTTCTACACGAATGAGACCATTATCTGTGATGGTTTCCGGTAAAAGAGTTTCGAGCAGGCTCGAGTTTGGGCTTTGCCCAATACAAGATATCTATTAAGGTCAGTGATCGCTTTTCAAGATACCCTACAATAATATCATACCACAAGATCAAAAATCTCGACTTGACCATTCTTGAATTCAATTTCCGTCTCAGATGGTATGAATGGTTTACTATCAGGTAGTGGGGGTCGTTCATTGAAATAAACTTTCACTCCCAGCTCTTGAAGTCGGCTGTAAGCCGCTTCGTGTAGCTGTGGTCCGAATCTAACCAGTAAATGATCTCGAGAGTGAACCAACGTCACATTCTTATCTGGCAGGAAACTTTTGATATCAGTTGCAAGCTCGACTCCAACTGCACCGCCACCGATAAGTGCAATTCGTGAAGAGGCCTGGATAGCTTTTTGATAGCCACGCAATTCATCTTCACCCCCCATCTTATTCGTAGCAAGAAGTCGAGCCGGTACGTGCTGTGATACACCTGTTGCAATAATGAGATATTCATAAGAAAGTCTCTCGTCTGATGAGAGCTCGATATAATCTTTATGAATATTGATCGCCTTCTCATGAACAATAGATATAGCACCTTCTGACGCATATCTCAACAGTCCTCCATAAGGAATAAAAGCTTTATATTCATGACCACTCAGCACACTGAATCTGGGAAAAGCAAAACAATAATGCATATGCGTATTTTTTTCAACAAGTGTGACTTTATATCCAGTAGGTATGGATGTGGAAAGTAGTCTCGCTAAATGCATTCCGGAAAATGAACCGCCTATGATGACGATATTCTTTGCATCGGAAGTTGCGCGGTATGTGAAACGGTGAATTATTGCTGTGGTTTTTTGTTTCCCGAGTTTAAATAGGAATTGAAAGGCTATGCTGGCGATTTGCATGTAAAATATGAAACCCATGATGAAGAAAGTTCCCTCGAGATATTTTGTTGTATGTATTCAGTAGCGAAGTGTGCCGGAATGACCTCTTGGAGTTTACAACTGGCGAGATATTCACTAAACATATACATAATAGCAAACCGCCTAAGAGAGCTAGCGACGGACTTAAGTTGTACGACTGAGTGTGTGGCTGCATCTAAGTTATCTGATTCTTTAGTCATCTCCGCATCCCCAGTTTTCTTCGGTCAATTCGGATTTAAGTTGCTTGGTCGAATGGAATAATATTCCGTGCTTATTCATTTTTTTCGAGGAAGACCACAAAACTGACAGTTTCCCCAGAGTCTCAGATCAGCGGATATAATGTGTCTTGTATCATTTCATTTATTTCGAGGTGGAGTCAATTAAGTCAGGATAGACCCTGACGAGACCAAAAGTCAAATCTCATAATTTAAAGATTGCAAGACTATGTTTCCTTACATGGAACTTTGCTTTTTATCTGGTAGAATGAAAAGTAACTAGACATAGCGCATTGCATATGAAGAAGCACAGTTGGTTGATTAAGATGATTCGCATTTTAAATTATATACTAAATAAGAGAAAGACAACATCGACTCGACAGATTATAATCATTCATTCATTGACCACTGAAACACACTCTTAAAGCTTCCTCGAGACATTACGATCGTCTGCGCATTACTAAGGGGTTGGGACATAATTAAGCCATGTTGGCGACAGCAGCGGCAACAAGAATGCTGACACCACCGATGAGGAAACCGCTGGCGGCATTGATTTGTTGGATTGCACCACTGGTAGAGGTAGCCTTAAAGATATTAGCAAACACTCAGTTGATTAGTAGAACCAATGAATACATACTGAAGCAGAAGATTCAGCGGCAGTGCTGGAAGCTGATCCGGAGCTAGAGGAAGCAGTAGTTGTTGTTGCGGAGTTGCTTGCAACAGTTGCAGTAGCGCCGCTTGCGGTTGTAGTGACGTTTTGAGCGAGCATAGCAGTAGCAACGCCGGCTTGAGTTCCGGTCGATGGAACAGTAGAGGATCCACACTCAACAGCAGCAACGGTCAGATATGGACCATAGTATTGCCAGATATCCTCGTTGTCCTCACCGGAGCATTGGAGACAGGCAGCGTAGTCAGTGGAGAAGATTGTGGTGTTGCAGAAACCATCGATTTCTGATTCGAGGATAGCCTCACCTGCAATGGAGATTAGTATCGATCTCGAGGACTTTCTCTGACTGTGTGTCTGAAGGGGGAACCTGATGGGAAAGCAAACATACCGCAGTTGTCGTGACAGTTGTAGGAATTGGTACCGACAGCGTTATCCTCATCTTGACGCTTGACGACCAAAGTCTCTGGTAAAGTAGCAAGGACTGTTGGAACGAGAAGCCCGGCAAGAGCCGCGACCTTAACGATTGATGTGATGAAAACCATGATGCTGATTGAGGTGATGTGTTTTTTTAAGTTAATGACTTAGGTGGTATGATTGAGTAGTCTAAGATGATGAATAGATGCATATTCGATCGGCGACGTGACTTCATATATGAGGACAAAATGAAAGGCCAAAATTTACGGTCCCGAAGATTGAGATGCGGCCTACTTGAATCTCCACTTTGACTCACGACATTGGACATGCCAAGGAGATTCGGCGAAATTCTGAGAAAATTCCAATATGGATCGATGAGCTATGGGAATACAAGCAAGATTCTGTGTGCCGTGTCCCTGCATGTGGACGTGGTCCGATAATTTAAAAAACTTCGCACTTGACCTAACGATCGTAAAAGAATAAAAAAAGCGAGACGAGGAATTCTAGTCTAGGCTAATACCATAAACGGAGATCGATTAGATTAGATAAGATTGAATCAGATTAGACGAGGAGAAGGAATTTCCTGGGGTGGCTTCAGAGTACCACAAAAAATTGAGACTGACTTCAACTTAAATGCCCCATTTATGCCAATAATTGCCTGACCCGAGAATTCTTTGGGAAGAAGCCAGTTGTATAGTGAACGGGAAAATTCTTGATTCAAGTGAAATGATTCCTGTTGGTCCAAGGAACGAATCAAAAAATGTTAGCTTGACGCCAATACCACCTTGCGCTGCTACCATAACATCAGAATTCCATCTGATAAGTTTTCACATATTTATTGGCTGATATCTACTCCACCCTCTCCATTTTCTAGTAGTAACATCTGATTAGATGGAAATCTCGGATCAGATAAGATGTAAAATTTAACGGAAGAGTGGAACGTGCATGAATCTTTACCAAATCATAAATCAAAGTGGAGAAGAAGACCAGTCTACTCTGCTATGTGAACCCTGCTGCCACATTCCAATAGCTTCTTTTACTCGTGAAGTTTATTCCCCGTGTTCGACATAGTCTGTAAAATCTTGCAGAAGTTCCCGACTCCGACTGGTATCACTTGGCAGCTTTGTATGTTTGTGACTTTGTTTTGTGCTCATAGTTCAAAACGTACACTTTCACATGTGTGTTTTCACATGAAATTGAGGCCAAGAGCTTTCATTATTGGTGCCTTGCTACATTTCTTAATGGATGGAAACCATTACTCAAGCAAGGTGAAGGATATCATTCCTGATTTTTAAGCTCTACGACATTCGGGTTCGGACCCGAAATAGTTTTCGGTTCAGATGCGTGCATATATGACCCAGTTCTCTCTTGTGTTGATGATTTTCGACCGCAATTCTTCAAATGCAAGCACTTAAACCACTTTATCTCAAGATGCTCTTCAAATATCTTCCTATTTTGACTTTATGTCTCATTTTCAACCTCGATCGTGTATCCGGGGAAGCAGAAACGGCGAACGGTCCAGTTGAATTCGTCTGGCCAGAGCAACGTACTTGGTATGCTGCTTGGCAAAATAACAGTCCTTGTGGAAGAAATGATGGAACGGTTGGAAACCGCACAGATTTCCCTTTGGGTATGGTCCTCTTGAAAATCATAATCGATTCATAACTAACATGCTTTGAACGTGCAGACTCAGGGAAAGTTGCACTTGTGGCCTCCGGAGAAACCTGGGATGTCGTCGTTCGCATAGCATATATGGATAGTAAGACATAGCTCACTCATATTTTCTTCCCAAGACTAAATGTATTTCAGAGCCAACCACTCAATCGGATTTTACTACCCAGATTTTACATACAATCTCCGAACTTGATGCGGGATACCAGTGTTATACAACACCATATTCTCCATCCGATGTTGAAGCTGGCGCAAACGCGACAATCCAGCTTGAATACACTTCAACATACGATGGAAGTGGGAACGAAACATTTTATGCTTGTGCAGATATTGTAAGAAACCCAACTACAAGTAACTGAACACGTCGTTACAGGGGACTGATCATGACATAAATTTAGACTTTCGTAGAGGAGAGTGATTTTACCACAAGCGTCTCCTGCTTCAACGCTACTGTCACTGGTCCTTCTACCGAGGGCATAGCGACCTCTGTCGCAACATCATCTGCAACCTCTACAGCGACGTCAACAATATCTTCGACAGCTTCATCGTCTACCACGTCAGAATCATCATCGTCGAGTTCCAGCGGGCTAACTAAATCAGCTGTTGCTGGTGTTGCAGTTGGTTGTATTGCTAGTGGTCTGGCTTTGGTTGGACTTGCAGTATTCTTGTTGATGAAGAAATACTCATATAAACCTCGGTTTAGAGGAAGAGAACATGTCGAAAGCGTTAGATTGAGTACGATTGATGATACGATCGCACTCCAGAAAAGCTCGGTATAGAAGCTAGGCAGAGGATATAAAATTGCCTCTAGTGAGCCTATATATTGTAGCGGTTGGAGATGAATACTGTGCTTTTGATTGAGGAAGCATTCAAACAGGATAATTTGGCATGAATGGTGGATGTCATAATGAACTTCAGGAACATGTGATCATGAGGAATGAATGATGATAATATACATTTTGAGATACCAGATCGATGAGTGCAATAGGTCGATGCATTATATGTCGCTCTGTATCTTAGATAGAGATCGAAAGTGATAAGTATTTAGAGATGCATCTTTAATTCATCCGTTTAATCATTGCAACCAAAACTCGAAAGACCCGTCCTTCTAAATTTTCCAAATCTACCAAATAATTGCCAAAATACAAGGACATTTTGCATTGTATAATGTGGTAGAAATGATGGCTATTTTCTCCTCTCCCATCGGCTTTGCAGTCGCACGACCGTGGAAATTTCAGCTGTTGTGAAATCGATGTTTCAATTTCGATAGGCTCCTGGCAAGCAAGCGCGGATCCGAATTTGTTCTCTTAAAGTGTCCAGTCGCCCGAGGCTAGACTTCCGAGTGAACGTGGTACTGCGGCTGCTTGGTATGATGACTTGAGTGGAGATGCCACGATGAAAAGATTGAATCGAGTTTACTGCCTGGCACTAAGAGCAATGGCCATTTCATCTCAATGATGGCAAAAATGGAGTACCTAAACACGCATGAATGGCAAAACGAAACGTAAACCACTTGTATTGGCTCTTCAAATATCAAAGATGGAGCTTGAAATACTAGAGCAGAGTCTGAATGACACAATATATCCAAAAAGTGTGTTTGAAAGTGTTCTGATGTTATGTCTCCTATCACAGATAGTACACATAACCATTGCTATAATCGTCGTTTGTGAAGCTCACCCAAGACTCTCATACCCCTTTCATATAATAACCTGACATCTCTAATCTTAATACCAGTTGCCCAACTGTGTTCTCTTCTGCTAGATCTGCAGCGTCAAACAAACCTCCACTTCCTGCCTTGACATCGAAAGTCTTCTCACCATACCCCTTCTTTTCAGTTAATCCCCTGCAAACAGTGATAAATACTCCTACTCTTTTTCTGAATTTCCCATACATCACTTTGTTATTCTCATCTTCGCCTACATTGCCCGTCTTTGCCTTTGCCCCTGAAGCCTTCTCTCTTGAGTGCTTCGAGAACCGTAGGATCAGGCCGAATATTTCTTCTAGTAGTTGCATAACTGGTTTTTGTCTCTTCCTTAGAAACAATGCAAACAGCATCTTATCGAGCACACGTTCATGGTAATCTCTAAGACTCTCCAGCCCCTCGTTTTGGCCGAGCGAAAAATTCCCAGAGTCCATGCGTTCTTCAATTTCATCTAATTTTCTCTGGAAAACAGCCCATATTGTTGCGATTCCAGTGTCGAAAAAATATCCACAGACCGCAGAAATAAAATGATGAGCCTCAATACGAAATTTATGCGCAGATGGATGTATGTTTTGCCATGAGGATGTCCTATCCGTGGTATCACGAAAAAGTGCTGACACAACATACAGCATTCTGAGAGTACGAAGTAGTTGTTTAAAAAGCTGATCATACTTGTAGAGGATGATGGGAGTTAGAATAGATTCTAACGGCGCAGGAGGTTTGTATGAAAGTCGTAGGAAATCTAGGGCTTCGATTGAATTGGGATCCATACATCGTTTGATTTCTTCTTCGGACATATCTCGAACAGCAAAACTCAGATCTCCCGGAAGAGATTTTTGTCTTTGAAGATAGCTATCAATGGAAGAGATATTCTCAGGTTGATATGATGCATAACTTTCAGTAAGAACGCCCATTAATGCAAGCCGTAATTCAGAGCTCGCTGGCGGCCATGTATCTCTACCGCCGAGTCGTAAGCCCATGGTTCCACCAGATAAAGCCACTCCCTTTTGTCTCTCGGCACTTTCTAATTCCGGGTCAAATAGTGCATGAGAGAGTCGACTTGAGAAAACACCGTTTCCTAACAGATGGAAGTCTCTTTGGAGAGATAGATGATCTCGTAATTTATGAGACTTGAAGAATAGCTGCATGCAAACACTATTGACTACTCTAGCTTGCGCAGAAATTATTGGATTAAATGAGAGTAGAGGGGCCAGCGAAATGGGCGGGGAAAATATTGACTCATCCTCCTGCGGAGGCTCCGGAGCCAATGAAAGACAATCCTGTAAAAGACGTTTAAACTTAACAGGAGTTAGTGGCTCCTTTAATTTTGAGTCCAATCGATTGATGGAAGCTACAACACGAGTTTGAATCTCTTCTTCGGGCCGGCCGAAGAAATCCAGATCAAAATTATAGAGTTCATACCTGGAACCGGTCGTTGTGGGTTCCATCGTTGAGTGATTTCCCGAGAAATTTCGGAGTGCGGCTGTCAAATCCTGTTCGTATTTCAAGGCTTTAGTCTCTACGTCCAGTATATCCTGCCAAGAATACCTCCATTCAAGAGCTGGTGGTGCAACTGACTCCACAACCTCCATTTTAGACAAAGGATGGTCTATATGGTGAGTCCGTAGAATTCGAAGGCTCCTACCCACTTCAAACATTATTCGGGCATCTTCAAGTGGCATAAACGAAGGAACATTTTCAAGGTCCAATATAAAGTCAGGTTCATTTAATTCGAGACCAGCTTCGTCCACCCATTCTTTTTTGTCGACCTTCACGAAGCTCTTCCCAGGACCATCCTTGGTTAGCGGTACGCCATCTTCTCTTTTTAACCCAAGCCATTCACCTGTGAACTCAAGCCAAGGTATTGATACCCTCGAGAGTATTTCAAGAAGAATATCTCGGAGAGAGTCTGTCCTATGTTCTAGAAGTTGGATCTCTTCAAAAAGCGTTGATAGTATTGCTTCATCACTTTTCTTTGGCAGTGTCTTCGTCACCAATCGTTTGAAACATGTGAGAACCGAATGAACAGGCTGAATTAATGCTTGCAGCTGTAAAATGCTCTCATAGTCAGAAGCTCTTACATTCAGCTGTGATTGAATTGTTGTAAGAACAGTTGAAATAGACTCTGCCATGGCGATTCGACCTGGTGACTTGTTTAATAAATAAGTCTTTTCGACAAAGTCTTGAAGAAGTTTGGTAGTATTTCCGCACTCATAAAAAGGAGCTAGAAACCCGCTCAGAGATTGTGCAGTGTGACCAGAGACGCGGACCTTCTGAAGAGTCGCAGAAAATGAACGCTTCTCAGCGTCCCACGCGAAGAACATAGAATTTCTGCCTAGTCCCAGTGCTAGGACTGAGGTAGCGAATATTTTCGAATCAACTACATGATAAAGAGTATTTCCGGCATTCAAAAAATCGTCTTGGGCAGCTAATGCGGTATCAAATACTCGAGCTCCAGCTTCGGTCAAATAAGCTGTTTGGGGTTCATTAAATTGCTTAATAGTAAAGGAATCCCATGTTTGATAGTTCACAGGCTCCTGTAAAGGCTCTTGCTCCTGTAACATCCAAATATCAAAGTCTTCAGCTTCCTCAGGCCCCACCGGTTCGTTGCAAGATGTGTCGCCAAGAGGCTCATCAGATTGAGATGGAGAAACAATTTGCTCTGCTGGACCTATGGGTAGTTCCGGTATACCGAAAAATAACTCATCATGTTGACATTGGTCTGCAACGTCTGGTAGTTTAAAGTCAATGACTGTAAACAATTAGCATAGTATATATATTTACTCCACGCAAGTAGTTGGAACGAACCAGGGAGTTTAAGATCTGAGAAAAGACTATTTGGTTGTACTACATCATCAACACATCTAGATAGACCCCAAAGGTCTGGTATAGCAAAGACATCTCCCGGATCTCTTTCGTCATCCATTTTTATCATCTCAAGTGAGATGTCAATGTACTGTGCTCGCGGGCGGGGGTTGTGGATGTTTGACGCGCTCCAACGCGTCTGCGGCTTAAGCGGACGCTAAATCCGCTAGCGTGGTTTTCACCAAAGGCTGATGGTGAGGCTGAGCTTGGTTGCAGATTGATGTTACCCTTCAATTCAATATTTGGTAGTAAAGATAGTACCGCCAAAATGCCACCGAAAAAGAAGAAAGGAAGCACACGAGCTGCTTCGACGCCTGTTGAAGACCAAGATGCCATGGCAATTGATACTCCCAAGAAGGCCGAACCACTAAAACCAAGCTACAATATCTTGAAAGATCCATGGACGGATGAACAAGAAACCTCACTGTTCAAAGGTATTGTCAAGTGGAAACCAGCTGGTAGGTCGAAATTCAGTCTTCAGTGTATGGTTGAGCAGATCAGGTGAATTAATCATTAAACTCAGGTATGCACAAACACTTTCGCATGATTGCACTTTCAGAACATCTACGGAATCACGGTTATGATCCTCGTGTTGAACATCATACTCGGATACCTGGCATATGGGAGAAGTTGCGAACCTGTTACAATTTGGATGTAATCGATGATCGCGAAAATTCATTTGACTACGAAGAGGATACCGAACACCGGTTTCCCGAGTTTACGCTGCCCGACGAGGAATATGGAGAGATGTGTTTCATGCGAGGGAAGCGAACGGACGAAGAATTGAGTGAAGCCCCTTCGTCACCTTCAAGATTGATGGAAACCTCGGAACCAAAGGAGTCACCAGAGCCCGAAGTTCATGGAACCACCAGAAAAAGGAAGAGGGGGAAAGAGAGAGGAAGTACTGTTGATACAACGGAAACGAGAACATCACCACCTGCACAAAGTTCACCACCAAAATCTACCAGAGCCGGGAGGAGTGCCAATAGAGCTGCCGGAAAGGCGAAAGCAGAATCGAGTTCGAGGCAGCAGAGTGTTGCAACCGTCACAACCGTGGAGGATGGAGCCGAGGACGACGAAGAAATCGATGAAGGCCTCGAGGGAACACCGACGAGATCTAGAGGGGCGGATACGAAGAAATCTAGAGCACAATCTTCCAACAGGAAAAGCAAAAGGAAGAGATAACGTGTTCGTATTTGTGTGGTGTATATCTGTATTATTCTAAGACATGATTATGAGGAGCGAGGCGTTCTTTGGGTGGTTGTTTATCTGCACATAGCGGTTCTTGTATCATATGGCGTATGACTTTCATGGTAGGAGATGGAGATCAGACTGGCTGTTTTAGTAGCAATTTTACCAGAAACATGACTGGTGTGAAGAAGTACTATCCTATTAAAAATGGCTGGGCTTGTACAGTATAATAGAAAGCGGAAACATATTAAAGAGCTTCCACTTGTTTTAAAGGGGATGTTTTTACGAGACGAAGCATATACATGAGCTGTATCTATAGTTTCCATCAAATTTTCGAAAATCAACATCACCATCACAACTAGACCTATTGCATAGCCACAAATTTCATTGGTTCTACACAATGCTGAGCCATCTTCAACAGCCACTCACCAATAAAACCTCATCAATTTCTAAAAACCTTAAAACCCCGGCATGAATTCGCCGCCAAGACTCGCCGAAGCTCCAAAGCTCAAGATTCCCAAACGTCACGATTTATCTTAAGATAACGACTATTGACAATTTCACACACCCATTCAGATTGCCCATTATGCGTCGCACATTACGGCAATTTGCTGCTGTTAAGCCTGCCAGATATCTCGAGGCAAACACACCAATTGGTCTCACTGGCCTCCATACTCACCCCTCGCCCCGCGCCGCCCTTCTCTATATCTACTCCTCGACCCTCGACAAATTAAAAGAATTTCCCTCTACTTCTCTGTATCGCCAATCTACTGAGGCCCTTACAAACCACCGTCTAAAAATTGTGCAATCTGTCGTGCCAGCTGGATACGAAGAATGGGCAGTGAAGGCGAAAGAAACTCTTGCTGCGCATCCAGAAGTTTTCACTACCCCGGAGGGTGGCATACACTTTGATCAAGGGAGAAATAAAAAATTGAATGTCGGAGGCAAAGTCTTCGTACAGTCCCAGGTTGAAAAGGAGGTTGACTGGAGTAGGGAGGAGTGGGATGGAGAGGAAGGAAGTGCAGAGTTGGAGGGCGTGAGGACGACACAGGAAAGAAAGGGACAAAGTGTTTTGGCTAAAGAGAGACCTGGTGAGGATGAAAAACAGGTCGTCTGGGAGAACGAACCTGCATTGAATGTCGACCAGTAAGTTTGATCTATCTGCTGAAGATGACATGTGGAGGTACTGACATGCGATGGCAGAATTGAGGAAATCGAGAATCAAATTGGTGCTGGATTAATCGAGGAGGTCATTCAGGTTGCCGAGGGCGAATTGACCCTCACTAATGTCTTGTTGAAGGCCAAAGTGTAAGTGGAATATCTAATCTTCTTTCGATTCTTCGTGACTAATTGAGAACTGTAGATGGGAGGATCTTGAGGAGAAGCCTTTCGAGGGACAATGGACATATTTCATGCGCGACAGTGGTACCCCAACTACCCAACAGCCACCTCAGAAGTAATGCTCGACTTAAAGATTCGAAACCAAAGGATGTATAGTAGAGTCTGTACATAGAATAAATACATGCAATGAATATCCTCCAATAGAACTTCATCCTTTTGTAATGATATATTCATGATCACATCTGCAAGTGCAGGCATGCAATCAACCATTGATGCCTTAGCTTCTCAAATTTGCAGTGACATAGAATGCAACACTACATTCTCAAATTTACGAACAGTCAGTCATCTCGTCAATATCCCATCAAACACTCGACGATGAACTACTTCCACCACTACGTTTCTTCACCTGTATCCCCGGCTTCACACCAACAATGGTTCCCAGGGCTCTCACCCACCCTAACTCCTCATTAGGTTTTGCTGCTCCCCCAATTATGCCACCGCCGCTTGTTCCGTGTCTATGTCGGTCGCTCATACCCGTTTGTCTTCTATGAATTTTTGGCGGTAGACCCTCTATTATGGCGACCGTATCAGATCCTCGTCTTCCAGATCCCGGTGGCGGTAGAGGGGGCCCAAGTCGTATCGGTACCGACTTCTGTTTCTTTCGAGATTTCGAGTGACGTGCTCCTCCCATCCAGTCCCAAGCTCCAGTCTGCGTAGATTTCTTCATTCTCAGAGTAGGCCCACTCATCAGGCCGCCGGGCTGGGTTTCTGTAAATCCAGGTGGCGGAGGAGTTGGTGGAAAGTTACCGGGAGGCCCCGGTCTAGGAGGCATAGGAGCAGGTGCTTGCCTTCGCGGCTCCGGCATTGGCCACATGTGCATAGTTATCAACCAACCGGGCTCAATAACTGATTCCCATACTTGAGGGAGGATAATTTCGCCTGTGGGGCCAAGGAGATCGTAGTGACCCTCATTGACGTGAGGACCAATGATATCGACATGAAGAAAGGCTTGTTTCACTAATTCTTCCATTCCCTAAGATGATAGTAGTCAGCGAGGAACAATGCACGTGTCAAGAGGCAATGAGGATTATCTGAAGAAAAAAAAGAAGCAATTGGCATACAGCCCATGTAGACACTAAATGGAACGGAAACATGAATTTCCTTCCTACAGCGTCTTTGAACTTTATCGCTGATTTTCCTCCCTTGTCATCGGATTCGACAGGGGAGTAGGCTCGATCTTTTCCCTTGGCAGCTCTACTTTCTGCCGCCTTTTTCTTGTATTCTTCTTCGGCTATTCTTCTTGCATATTCCTCCTCTGCTCGCCTCTTTGCATGCTCCTCTTCCATCTCCGCCATTCTCCTATGTCGTTCTTTTTGCTTCAGCTTCTCAAAGTATCCTAGTTTCTCTCTCTCTAGTTTCGTTCTAATGCGTTCTTCCTCTGATAGTTCTTCTGGGGATGGTGGCAATGGTATCTCAGTAGGAGCAGTTTTGGGTGTTGATCGCCTTGGATAATCATAATAAGTTCCACGGTGTGTCCATCGTACTGTAGATCGTCTTCGTTGTCTTCCTCGGTCTTCCGGAACATCATCATCACCTCTCACGATATCATCCGTCGCATGTTTTCTTTCCTGCTCTTCAACAAGCTTTTCAGTCGTTTTTTCTATTACATGTTTTTTCTCCTCAGACTTCACAGAATGTTCGGATCGGCGCCGGCGGCGATAAATGATTTCTCGCTCAACAATGCGCTCATATTCATCTCCACTGCCTAGATGTTCTCTACTTCCTCTTCTGGTTGGTGCTCGGTCGTCATTTTCTCTCATTCGTCTTTCCAAAGAACGGCGTTCACGATCTGTGGCATAATCCGAGTCTGCACGACCTGGAGATAGAGATCTTTCAGGACGTATCTCCTCAGAACTGTCTCGCTCTCGCCAGTCATCAGAGTCCGAATCCAAAGGAGGTAGTGGTATCCCCGCGGGGTCTGGCGTAGACGGATGTGGTGGAGAAGTGGCTGGATGCGAACGGGTTGGGCTATCGAATTCATCATTTAGATGTTCCATCTTGCGTTGTCTTCTCTTTTTGCCTTTTTTAGCTTTCTTCGAAGGGGTTCCCCAAGAACCCCAGCCTGGGTCAAAAACTATTGGCTCAGGGATAATTTGGTCAGGAATTGATAGGTCAGGATCGGGTAACGGAGGACTAGCTGGGGGTGTTTTTGGCGGGGCTGGCCCTGCGGTCGGAGAGTGATCAGAAGCAAGAGACTCCGAAGGATTATTTCCAACCGGTATGGGATTCACCGGTGTGATTTGTGGTGAAGATGGAATAGGGTGAAACGCGGATGGTGGAGAAGGTGGAGGGGGTGCAGAAGGTGAAGACATATTGTGATCCGAATGTGTAGGAGATGGCAAGACGTTCTCCGGATCTGATTTCCGATCCAGAGGCTTCCGTCTCCAAAATCGCCAGATCAATGATCTTGATACCTTTTTCTTTTTCCTTCGAACTAATAGATCACCATCTATGGATAGACCTGGAGGCAACTGAGTACTGTCTGTAGAGGATGAACCATCGTCGTTATCTGTATAGCCAATATTGGAGGAAGAAACAGCTCTGCGTAGATTCCAAATACCTGGGATACGCGACCTAAGACGTTCTTTAATACCCGCTTTGTATGAAATGATCTCACTGCCAGAAATTGATGAGGTAATCATATCGTCAGCTTCTGCTATCACTGCAGCAGACCCGTACTGTTGAGCAAATTGCTCCAAGGTCATTCGCCGAATACTATCCGCATATATTAAAACCGTTGTAAGCATACATACTGGAATAGCAATGACCCAAAATATGAAGAACTGATCTCCGCCAGGCTGAAAATTCCCACCCATTGAAAATATTGCCGCGATTATGGAGAACGGGAGTAATACACCGCCAAGGTAGGTCACTCTATTGATGCTTTGGCGGGTTTCCAAATCTAAGGTCTCTCCTCCACGAATATGCACTCCCGACTTAGAAGAAGCAATGGAATTGATATCGTCATCATCCTCATTGTCAATCGCACTCTCATTTTTGGCCTTTGTCTCAAGACCCTCCTCCACAATTTGTCCCCACACAAAGAATTCTGCATAACGCTTTGCTTTCTTTAAAAGTCTTTTAAACCCTTCCATCCTTACAACATGATGAGGGCCCCAGAAAGCCTCAGTACGATCCAATGTCCAGATATTAGACTCTATCAGATCACACACCTGATGAATTTCGTGATAAGGAATCGATCTAGATGCACATGCGTGTTCAATTACCTCGCCCAGGGCAAATTTCCATTGTCTGAGTACGATATCAGCAAGTATCTCTGTGAGGTCATCCCAAGCCAGGATGCCACCTGGCAGTTCTATAGAATTGAATATCTCGTCTGCTAGAGTCAAAGCTGGGTCATGTTTTCGGGATGGTTTCCATTTCTGCTTTCCTTCTGGGAGACTTTTGAGGGCATTTGCAAGAATACTGTGGTAACCCGCAGTTTGAAATTTGGCGCCTCTTCTCGCCCACGACTGGTTTTCGAGAAGCAACAATACTTCGCATGACCACCATTAGTATATGTTCTGAATAGAAGGAAGTTTGATCTCACAAGTTTCACTCCCATTTTCCTCAGGGAAGCACACCAAAGTCACGTGACATAATTTTACACTTATTCCATTCCAACTTTTATCCGAGATGTCTATCGTTTGACATGGTATCATGAAATCACCAGCAACTCCTCCACTGGCTTCAGGCGGCGGGGTAATATTTGTCGTAATCTCAGGATGGTCCAGAGCAAAAGTTCTAACTTTTTTCTCATTCCCTATTTTGGTTGGAAATTCCAGCTTATTCAATTGCCCACTCTTTCTCATCGCATGGGAATCAAAAATATCCACATCTATGTTGAAGTGTAACCCTAACACCTGTACGTATTCAATCGGTAACCCTTCCAAAACATACAATTTCCTCTCCTTGTGATGCGTGGTGCGCTCCAAGTGATTTGTAAGTTCATCTGGGGTCGTGAAAAACTTTCTCGTGAGGCTACCATTTTTGCCTTCAATGAAGCACGATATTGGTGGTAGTTCGACGTTGAAGCGTGGGGGTTTAGGAAGAAAGTTGGGATCTGGAGGGTTGTCTCCATTAATCTCGACGGCAATGCGAGCCATTTGAATGCGTCATTATTTATTCATTTATTTACGATGCTCATTATGTGGGCTTCTCTACCTTTTATTAACTCTCGCGGTTAAAGGTTGGTCTCTTGAAGGCATTGCGCCCCCAAACAGCCCAGAGAACATGGACAAGGGGTTGTGCATTAGCGATGTGCAGCCACCGATGTGTTTATGTTTGGTTCTACGGAGGAGAGGAAGTGCATGATATTTGATCTAGATCAAAAAAATATGTGTGCTACCTCTTTGATATTAAGATAGAAATTCGAGCAAGACTACATTGTTCAATAGAGTGAGGAAAGAAAGTTCTGTAGATATCACGACTTATGAATATTGAATTGGGGTGATTAGGGTCCGATTCTGAGTCGAGAATGAACACAGTCCGTGATATCATCAAATAGGGAAAGACATTTGCGAGAGAATAATTATCAGTATGACTAGGTAATAGCTTTGTACAATGCACCAGAAGGCCCGCAATCAGCCATGGAACTAGATTGGTGACCACCCGATAATTTGCTCTACCTCTGGAAATAACTTCAATGTCGTCGGATCATGTTGATATACATATAGATCTCGATTCCCCTATTTGATACATCTATCTCTCATTCAAGCATGTATTGCCAGAAGCCAGACATAGATCATAGATATCATCCTCAATGTCCAATGCATTCTCATTGCGTGAAGTTATTTCACTAGCATAGAGGTATATAGTTTGCGCTTTGGATATGCTCCATGGTACCAATAAACGTCATCATGGCCCGTATGCGTGGATGTGCTCAATCTCAACAGCCTGCTTGGACTCTGTCGATGTTCTATCTCATATACTGACACTATTAGAACTCTAGCAATCTTTCCATTAATATTATAGGGCCTTTTTTACCTTTTTCAGCCATGAATTCTTCACCTCTACTCAAAACTTTCTGCACAATTCCCTGCATATCTTTCAATACCTGTTCTCGTTTCAAGTGTGGGCAGGGCAAAGGCATATCATACTTATTTTTTTCGGAACCTGTAAAATTATAAGACTATCTCCTTGAGGTGCGAGATTACATTCAATGTGAAGCCCAAAACCGCTGTAATTCAAACTATTGATCAAAATTTGGGAAACTAGGAGGAGCTCATTCCCTGTCACAATCATATACTAAGAAATTTCATATCGATAGACGTCAAATAACTTGAATATGAAACCTAGAGAGGAAAGAGAATTGTAAAGGATTTCTTTCTTTCTTATATAATAAAGTATCACTTGGGCTAGTCTTACACTAAGGTGAGCATGATGGAATATCACCTAAGCACGTGATATTCGTCACATTCCCTATCAAATAACTATGGAATCACTTTAATTGCAAGTAGGAGAAGGACAGTTTGAATGTTGCAATACGAGCGAAACAATATTAGCCTGACTGAATGTGCTCCTGTCACATTGGTCCTGGCATCCATTAGTGTTTACTAGTCCCAAACTAAGCGAGACTAAGGAGGAGCTTGAGTGCAGACGTGATGTGGTCCAGAATAGAATCTATCTACAAAAATGTCTATCATGCCTCAGATATCAATTGGCTGGTCGAATAGTAAGAGTTGTTACTATACCTTAGCTTCTACTAAAAGCTAAGTCTAGAAAGAAAAAAAAAACAGGGATTTCAAAATTTGCGATTTATCCCACACTAGATCAGACCGTTGGAAGGCGCCTTACCACTTTCAGATTTCGTAAAACCGATTCTGACAAGTGTTCGCTCATCACGAACGCTCATATCTATGATAGGTCACATAAGAGGAGATCTGGTATGTTCTAGGTATGTTCTAATATAAAATAAGAGCTTGAAAATTTTTGCGGGGGTGGAGAACTATCTAGATACCCTTAGCCAATCCAGTCTGAATGGAAATCTGAAGCCTACTTAATGAATCCTTCAGCCAAATTTAACATTGAAACAAGATTGTCTTGACATCCTATTTCACAACTCATATACTTGCCTTATACTGATCCGATTTCCCAATCAATTATCCCTTCAAGTACACCTCATACGCAATTGTATTCCCTCGTCAAACATACCACATCATCGCCACCAGTAAAGAACAAGTTCTATTCACAACTCAACATAGTCGTACAACTCGTAACTGACATCACCTATTCAAATATCTCTTTGAATATCACAACACTTACATTACATCTACCCTGCTACTATCGTTATTATCAATAAAGAAATCACTCCACAATCGCAAACGATCGTATTAAATCTAGCCTACTATAATTACTATTGTCAACATCAAGCACCTCTTTACACACAACGAGATTTTTCAATCAGTTCGAATCTACGCCTTTACCACAATCAATTCGAATATATCTATCTAAACCACCTATAAAGCGATCACAAACCTCGACGTTGATTCAATATAAAACTCTTCAATAGAAAGCAAAAAGTCACCTATTTCAAGTCCCACATCTTATTTCGCAATGTTCGCTTCGATCTCATCGCTTCGACAATCGAGCCAATTGACCGCCTCTCCTGAACCTTTTCGCTTCCTCGACCTTCCTGGCAATATCCGCAATAAAATATACGAGATGGCATTCTGTGACATCAAAGATCCCGAGCCAGTTAATAGTTCAGACGCGATATCTCTCCCTGTGGTTGAGACCAATTTCAACCTTAATCTACTTCTAACTTGTCGTCAAATCCATGACGAAGCAAAATACGTCATGTTGACCAAGAATCTTTTCGTTGAAGTCCAACTTACGGGGGTAGGAAGGGGATTGAATAAAGGATTCGAGTCTATGCTTTGTTTATTCAGAGTACCAGTTGTCTGTATCAAGCAATATATAGATCCCGAAGATCGTTCTTTCGACAATTGTGTTGTAAGATATCGTATATCCTGCGATGAACGAAGAAGCCAGTGGGAACCAGAGTCGATTGATTCTTTGATCATATTGCATCGTCACATGAATCAATTCTTCGACGCTATTGCACACACTCAATGGTTCATCTCAACATCCACACGGGCACGTTCCTATCATGACATCGCACTCCAAAATCCTTTTGTCTCCAGGTTCGCATACCTTGGTGGCCGTCGCAATCAATTTTCCATTCAGGCCTTACAGAACAAAGAAGAAGCAACCCTATCTCCATTCTCCAAAATTACAGAAGGCTCAGTTTATATATCCAAGGACTGGTCGGGATCTTATTTACAACGCGACAACGCGATGACTCGTGCCATATCCTCTATCACAACCGAAAGCGTGTTGAAAGACTTAAAAGAATTAACGAGAAAGGGACGAGATCATCACCTTCAAGGTATTTACGTGTACGCTGAAGAATACTACAAACTTGTGGACCAAAAAATCGAAGTTCTGATGAATACCGTTCGCAACACGACAGTCACCAGACTCTTTGAAAAGCCATGGCTAAAGCCCGAGGATCAACTAGCAGAAAAAAAGATATTTGAGGATCAACTAGCCCAGATATATTCTACAATATGTTTATATCGTGCAGAAAATGCTCTTGAGGATATGCGCAAACTTATAAATGATGGTTTGGGACATTCCGCAAAAAAAGTGCACGACATAGTTCACGAGATGGCGGCACAAGGTATAACTCCTTTACAATTCCCTCGTTTCATACCAAATCGAGAGCGACTTAAGAACCACATAACTATGGAAGCCGTTTCATTCAGGCTATGGGAAGAAGTACACATTGGAGACCGTTGGTGTATTTATCAGGCTTTGGAGATGGTAGAAAGGGGGCTCAAAATAGCTCCGCATGACCCTACGTTGAAAGAGGAAAAATATCGTATCGCTCGTAGAAGAGTAGAATTAGTCCTGGATTTTTCTGTCATTCGAAACATGACTCATTGTTTGTTCGACGATAAGTCCCAGTGCTATCAGAAGTAGTATTGTCCAAGTCACTACTTAAAAATTTTAAGATGGATGTGTGTTTCTTGTCTCGGTGGTAGCATCTGAATGGGTTTGCATTGCAGATGGATGGACATGTCCTTTTCTCAGCTGTAGCATTTGAGTGACTTTGTCCTTGATCCGCTACGTTAGATGGTCTTAAATGAGCGAGAGGCATCTAAGCTGGTTATTATTTTTTTTCTCTCCGAGTACGACAAAGTGATACAACAAAAGCATTTCCGCAAACTTTTTATCATTTCCACTACCAAAAGAAAATCGGTGTTATGAAAAATCTGCCCGAACAGATTCAATCGACCTTCTTCTATGATTCAACCACATTTATGATGGATTCCATTCCATTCCGCTCTAGTCCGGTGGTGTATTCCACCTGCATCAATACAGAATGGTGCAAAAGATCATAACGGCTGAAGTCTACAAGCACAGTATTTTCAATACAAGTTGAGATCCAACAACTTCTTGTCTCTCGCCTAGACGACAACGATACCATGTCGACCCGAGTCTGTGTTATGACATGAAAAGCAAATCATCATGCCTTTCAACATCTCAGAACGGAACATGTTGCACTATAAATGCATCATTCTTAAATGACAGGAATTATCGACTCTAAGATGTATAGGAAAGGTATATTTGGAAAATATCAACATATACATGACTCAAAGAACCGCAGTATATACTCCAGCCCCCGACTACCCCGTCCCCCCTCTCTCTCACCAAATGGTCATGTGATGAGAAGATTGGAAACTGGGAATGATAACTGGAAACTGCACAACAGTATACAAGAAAATAGTGTGCTGAGTACTATGAAGGTAGTGAGTGATGTTGCAGCCTTCCCTCTGAAGAGGAAGCACTTCATAAGCTCACTACTTTTGAAGGAGAGGTACATGACCAAAAATCCCCACCAAACTATTCTTATCTTGGTGCCGACAGAGCGACGGCAGATATCATGGGACGTCCGCAAAGCTTCAATAGCTTTAATATTGCACTACCTACTCGGCACAAGGAGACGCGCGTCGTAAGAACTCATTGATGTATCATAAACGCGACGATGGTTCCGTGGGGGAGTCGTGTTGGTCATTAAACCCCACGTTACGTACTACTGGGCTATACTATCTCCAGAAAATTATCACCAATTCCCTTGTTCAAGATGTATTAGCGGATGACTGAAGCAGTGATACATCTGTCTTGAATCCGTTCCTGTTGGAACACGTTCGTCAAGATATTTTGACTTGGCTTGCAACTTTTGATAGGAAGCTCTGGAAGACCCTTTCCGAAGCCATATTGGATGAACCAAGGGTACAATTTGTGTTTGCTGATCTCGAGGCTATACTAACTAAAACGAGGGATGAGCGTCAAAATATCATCCTAAATATGCATTTTTCAGTCAAAACGGGACATAGTTTTGGTCGGTGCGACTTGTGAGAGTCTCCGACTTCAGCGTCGGTATACATACGCACCGTCGCGCGGGTCGAGAAGGTCAAGGGTCATTTCATGCATATTTTTACCAACTGCCCCATCTTGCAAATCATCTACAAAGCCAAGGATGTTGTGAGGGTAGCTGATCGACATAAAGCCGACTCGGATACTTTGCCGTCATTTAATTTCGAAAAGGGATCTTAGGAGAGAGACAAATATTCACGTCCCTTCTTTTGGTGTATGATCAAGGTACAGAGGTTTCTTCTTTAAGAAACCTATATCATTCTTCCTTGGGCAGGTCTCTAGTGGTAATGATGATTGTGAGGTGGTCAGAAACGCGATGCTAAATTGTTAATCAAGGGCTTTTATATGGTTTCATATGCCAGTCTGGGCTGGGCAGTTGTGTATTCCCCGTCTTGCAGTCTTGCATGAGTGTGAACTTTTCCTCTCGGGATCGTCGACTCGAATCACCGAAAAATCCATGAAGATCATCTTATCTGACAGTTTGAAGTAGTTTGTAGTGATGAGTCCACGGCGTTTCAAATGCTCAAATTGGCAGCTGCTTTGGGTCGAGGTGGCCGTAGAGATGGCGTCGAACTATCTCATCTTACAAATAGCGAGCTTCGAATCGATCAGAAATGGGACCGACATATGCAATGGCTATGACACCGTTGGCATTTGAATGCCATGGATGTAGTCGCAACTTACGTGGAAGTCTTCACGGTTCATCGGGACCGAGAATTTGACAAAGTTGTATAAATGATTACATTATTGCAATGCCAGACTGCAATTGAGAGATGCACATTATATACCATCACTGTCAAACGCTCCTTTCTTATTTTCAAACATAATGTATCAAATTTTCACGATAGCTTCTATTTTTTCCCTTGGGTTTTTGGGAGTATGCCATGGCCAAGTCACCGGCATAGACATGAGGGATATGATGGAAGAAATGGAGCATATCTGGGTCGACAACGATGGGACCAATTCGAATGGTTTTGTGAAGGGTGTATCACCATGTCTGAATTATGCACTTGGATCCAGTAACCAAGGCGAGCAAACTTCCGCTCAATGAGTTCGATTCGCTTTTCACGACTTTGTGACAGCAAGCACTACTACTGGTACAGGGTATGTTCTTTTGACTAAGATGTATTAAGAGCGTTAGCTGACTTTATGGAGTGGTATGGATGCATCACTAGGCTTTGAAACCACCCGTGGAGAAAATCATGGACTCTTCGTGAACGATTCTTTGACTTTCTTCAAGCCAGTAAGATGAATACAAAATCCTAATGGTTCATGTATGTCAAGTACTGATCATCCAAAAGACAGTGAATGCGTATTTAAGCATAAGCGATAACATAGCTCTAGCAGTTGTCGCATCAGTTATAAAATGCGGTGGTTCTAACTCGGGAATAAAATTACGCGTTGGCCGAATCGATGCAACGTCGGCAGGTCCAGCTGGTGTACCGGGACCGGCAACAGATTTGAACACAGCTCTTGCTTGATTTGGAGCAGCTGGATTTGATGCCAGTGAAACCATTGGTCTAATAGCATGTGGTCATTCACTGGGTAGTGTTCACAATTCTGATACTCCAAATGTTGTCAACTTTTCTTTTGTGACGGCAACCAATCTCGACGGAGGTGAGCCATTCGACTCGACTCCTGGTGTTTTGGATCCAAATAGTATCAATGACTATTTGAATGGCACTGGAAGTCGTGGAGGGCCTCTATGTACCGCAGAAAATGTGGCAGACCGATCAGATTATCGTCTATATATATCTGACAACAATGCAACCATCCAAAGTATGTCAGAGGAGATAGCATTTCAAACAAAATGCAACTCACTGTTTGAGAAAATGATAGAAGTTGTACCCAGTACAGTAACTCTCTCTGATGCAGTCAAGCCTATGGAATGGAAAGCAGTGGACGTATTGATGGACATCTTATTGTCTGGAGATATTTCTATCTCAGGACTTATTCGGAATCTCTACACTACTACTCGGCCTCCAAAAACTGTCTCTTATAGCACAACCTCTTCCACTGGTACAAGCAGTGAGATATCCGGTTCCGGGACTTCCATTTTCGGCTCGACTACCTATTGGCCGTTTAACAGCACGATTGCTCCGGGAACAACATCTTTGTCTTTCAATAATGTGACTTATTTGGTCAATGACAATATCTTTGTCTTGCCGGCACAATCTTACTTCGACTCAAGCAGTAGATCTGTCATTGTCAAAAGCGCTGCTCTAACATCTGCTAGTGGCAATGGGGTCATGACAGCTGTTTTGTATGTTCCCACCGAACAAGAAGGGACTATAAGTCCAAAGATTGTACAGCAAAACGTAACATTGACTTCATATGGTACCGCCGGAGCGTATACTCTGTATTCAACGGATACAGTAAAGATATCTTCCACTGGGACAGTAATCGTCAAAGTTGCTCAAGGTGATTCCTCGAGCCGAACTGTGAAGGTTACCACATTTGCTTCGTAGAATTGGGTAGATTTCCAGCAGGTGGTCATAATGTGGCTGGGAAATGAAAGTCCCCACTTTGGCGTTGTGCGGATAGTATTTAATCATATATGTACACTGAGATAGAAATAATAAATAGTTAATGATAATAGTACTTGATAATAATGTCTGTTGATCATATGATCGCCAGTTTTGGTGAAAAGAAATGGGTCAATATAGTGACGCTAATGACATGATGGAATGAATGACGCTTCTTGTCGATTTCTCTTTTTCTTCCCTCCCTCAATATCTTTTTAATCAAATCCTTTGTACTATTTTGAAGTTTCTTACCTAGTTGAAGTGTCCTGTCGCCACTTTTGACTTCGCTGCCATTGCATCGTTGGTCACTTCCATTTCCATCTCCCTCGTTCCGTTTTTGGATGCGCTATGTCCTCTTTTATCACGCCACTCTGCAAACTGGAATGATTCAACGTTGTATTCCAATGGCATTCGTCCCAAAACATGCTTTCTTCATCTTTTTCTTCCTGCATCGGGTATCGGCAGTCAGCATAGCGAATTTGACCTGTCATACCCCTCCTACTTTCTTACGCCAAGTTCTCAATTGCTGCAGCCGCCGCAAAGCCCTTCATTATGGCATTAGAATCATGTATCTCGTATTTATGTGGTTAACAATCTTCGCGGGACATTCAATTCTATCCAGTTCGTCTGGATAAATCACAAGATGCTAGAGGGAAGTCTCAAACTGCCACGTCGCATCCTACGTGCAAGCATAGAGAAGGAAGCCGTGGGATTCCCGAAAAGTGCAATATTTGTTGCTGAGGAGGCTGTTTCCGAGTAGGCTGAAAGTTCTGTACTCGGGGAGAAGAAATTAATCGGACCAGGACCCTTCAGATTGTGTGACAAGCGCCTCTTATATGAGCTGCAGTCTGACTATTTCCACCGGTTTCACGACAGCCTTCATTAGCTTTCCAGAAGTCTTGGATGCAATGTAACTGTCATGATATTTGTGTACCACGACTGGCCAGGTTTCTTCCATGGAAAGACTTTTGCCAATTTGCATGAAGATTTGCATCACAGCCTCGTTTGCTTTACATTATCTTACACGGTTTCACAAAAGCCACATGAATCAATCTTTCAGAAAAGAAAGCACATTACAAGCACGCAGGAACAAGGAAATTAATACCAACGACACTTGGCATCTTCCATTATTGAGCACATACGAATTATCTTAACAAACGTTCCGATACCATAGAAAATCCAACCAACGTGCAATCAGCATATCATCAACCAATCATATTCCCGAATTCGACCCATGCTAAATAACCCATACCGTCCGGCCCTACCCAGATAATCGGGTTGTATCCCATGCGCCTCTACTCCGATGCCATAATTCCATTGTTTCCCAAAAGAGGTAACCCCCAGATGGTTCCGTCGAGGGGATTTCCAAAGCATATAGAAAATTGCCCCCATATCTTTGTGTGTAACTTTATCAGCTTACACTAAGACGAGATGATAGTTTCCTCCTAAAGACAGTCTGTAACCTCACACCAACCGCAATAGTCGTGATCGCCATACTGCTCTTCTTTGCAGCATTGCACGCAGCAGTTGTTGACGATAGGAGTAATCTCGATGACTGCCATTTTAGCGTGATGAAAGCAATTATGTTGGAGAGAGAGAGAGAGTGTGTGTGTGTGTATGTGAGAGAGGGGGTTGAATAGGTGTCTCGGTGGTGTAAATGAGATGAAGAAGGAACTTTTCGGTATGCTTGAATCGATTATTATTCGCTGGTGATATAGGGCTGAAGGTTGGATCGTTCGATGCAGGAGAGGATCAGAGAGAAACTGTTCGAAGTCGATGATTGAAGCTCATTCTTAGATGAGGATCTGCTTGATACTTATATACTTACATCTAACGTCAGACAACAGTAGATCCCTCCGAAGTCTTTGCCCAGGTTCTTGGGATTATTTGGTTATCAATATTTGCTCACCAGATATCAAAGTTGCCTGTTTCATTGATTCATTATTATAACGCATGCACAAGAGAAGCAACAGACCAGGGATACATGTCACAGCCTCGATACCCATGTCTTGCCCTGCATTTGTTAAGCGGTGAAAGAGTGAGGCTTCATCGTTATCAACCCCTCTCCTTTTCTATGCTTCCCCTCTACGAATATTTCAATTGGATTACAATGTAAATCCTGCCATCGAGATCCACTGTCAAATTTGCTTTGCTTCCCTCTCACCTAAGCTCACTATCAACACCAGCAATTCTATTTTGGAAGCAGACAATCGTATCCAATGCGCGCCACGAATCAGATGCGTGGGAAGACAAAGCATGGGCTTTGATAAGATCAATAGATGAGTATTTGCTGCTGAATATAATCCTCATATGGTTAGTCAATGTTCCGGTCAAAACAACTCATTTTACAGCTATGCGCGGCGCCTTCATACCTTGTGTGTACATCTTTAATGTGCGACTACTGGTGCTGCAGTTTTAACTACTTCTTTGGATCTCTTAGCAAAACTTTCAAAGACGCATCAGTTCCCGTAGAGGCAATGATACTAACATTGAAGAACATTGGAACGGTGCAAGACCCAAGACATGTCGAAGTCTACTTTTCTGGCGTTTGGCAAAACTATCCTCTCTCATACTCCGCGCAATTTTTCCCTTCTATTTTCAGCCCAGAATATATTATATTGGCTAACCCCTCCTCTTCACGCCACTCAATATACAGTCTCGATCTACTAGGTACGCACCGACTGAATATTAAGCTCCTGCCCTACATCTTCCCCGCCACAATCTAGAGTTTCGCGAAACTTAAATATCAAACTTAATTCACGATGTCGGAAGGTCACAAATTGCCGCCGTAAGTCTATCTGTACAGACATGCCTGTAGGGCGATACGAAGTAAAACTGTATTAACCTCAGTCACAACAGCGAAAAGCATCTAGTGACCGATGATCACTGGCACAGCTAACCTCCAAACCTACCTTGTTCTCATGGAAATCCATGTTTAAGTCACACAATCCCTGACTCCTGTATTTTCCCCTTGTTAATTTGCATCTTTTTCATCATCGGCGCGGATTTAACCCCCAACCAACGTTTACATAAGCTTCATCAAAATCAACTGGGGGACGCCGGGCCAGACCGAAGCCTGGCCCATTTTGTCGGGATACTTCGACTTCCCTGTTGAAAACTCTTGAACTTCATGCCACAAACCTAATCGGGTGCGGGTAGGGGACGAGCCTTGAAGTTCGCCAGGGTTTGACGAAAAATTTCTTACGCTCATTTCAGAATTTCCCCTGAGCTCTATATCTCTCTGTAAGTACGAGAAATTCTCAGCCAGCCCAAGGAGCGATCATCATTGCCAATCAAGCATGATTTATCTTTACAGCTGGAAGTTAACACTATCACAACATGAGGGTTTTTTGTACGACTTGTTCAGTTTCTTGCATCCAAAATGAGGATTTTGCTTTCTCCACTCATGTCTTATAGGAATTTGCGTCTCTTATTTCCAGATTGGTATATACATGCATATGCATTCCTGGTCGTATACAAAAGAAACTTTCGAGGCTTGATCGTGTAACAAAAATGCGTTTGTTATGTGATTACAATGGATCATTCGTATGACTTTTGTGTTAGGATAATCCCCGATGAAAAGCCAAATCACCTGTTCTATCACCTCGATCATCTTCGACGTGTACGATTTCATACTTCAACCGGGGTACAAGATTTGGGATACCATTGAGCTGCTGGCTTATCCCTGGGCTATACTTCACCAAGTATAATACTCACAAGCTCAAATAGCAACCACTGGGGTCAGATATACTATGCAGTATGTGGATCTGGATATGGGACGATTTACTTGACATTCTTTGTCAGACATGAGCACTGCAAAAGGATCAACCGACCGGGCCACCGGCTCCAATGTATATAGTACACCACCATTCTTGAATGGCTTGACTAAATATTCCCACAACAGATATCCCTGAAACTTCAATAATCTATCTCCTGAAGATTGAAAAACGTTATACCAAGCCGACGCGAGTTTCACACTACTACCCTATATATTCTAGTGATATCTAACCGAGTATTCGCCGCAGCCTTCCTACCGCAACAGCAGCTCCTTGAAATTTATATGCCTTCTTTCCCCTTCTTGAAATTGACTGCATAATAAGACGCCGCGCTCCCTAAATAGTCTCGCCCATTGAGTAAACTACTATTTTAGTGGCCAAACCCCGGAGGAGGTATGGATTGCGAAACTCACTAACTTCCTTTGTGAGTTATTCAATCTACATCAACCATAACTCCACGCCCACAATCCAGACACCTTCCGGTTATGGCCCAATATCGCCTTTGGACCGTCTCTTAATTGCTTCTCGTCATTACCCACCCCATTCTGGTCTATAATTCGCAAATTTCTCCACTAATACCCCTCAAAGACTGCCACATAACTTTCCCCACGATCTTCAAGCACTATAAACGCCTCCTTGAACACATATCCACATTGAAACACACTCATATCGCTTGCCTGGTACATACTGGTATGAGCTTCTGGATTGGCACTCATTCTCCAATAAGAACTGCAGACGAAAGCTGAATCCGACGGGCCGAACATCGTCTTGTTTATCCGTGCTCACCATAACGTTTCTTCAATCAAAATAACCCGTCTCTGCCGACTTTGCTCCACGTCAAGTAACCATCGTTCAGACCAGGGCTAAAAATATCTATCACATCACGTTTATTATTTACGAAGTTTCATCACATTTTGCTTTATCCACTTTCCGCGGGCTGAAATGGAGAAGCTTGCGTGTAGACAGGCATAACACAGTTTCATTTCCATCTTTGATGCACTCGGCAGTCTTACTCAGCCAGTTCATCCGTTTTTTGTAGAAAGTATCGTCTGAAATGCACGATCCATCCGATCATCGATAGCGATGATCATCTCGGGACGGCTTGCCAGAATATTTACGCCTCCATCAATTTTCAGCTCTGTTTGAGTAATTCTCAAGTACTAGGTACCTACCTAGTGAGTCATGACCCTCTCGCCAAATTTGTCTTCAAACGCCAATCTTTACACTATTCAGAAACAGAACACACCAATCCGGCACGCTAGCACGTGCTCTATTGTGACCAACGAACTGCATGCATTAAGTAAGGCTATGCTATGCTATATTATGTTATCGTGGGGGTCCAACCCATTCCATCCATTGCTCCAGCCCCGACAAAACAAAAGTTCCCAGCCTTCTACTAACCCCATTCCACGACTCTCGGGCCGCATCCTGCACTTTCCTCTGAAACACTCGCGAGGTTCTCTCCGAACATGCGATCCGATCCTGTCTATGCAAATCGTCGATGCGGCACGATGCTGCACCGCGCCCACGGCAACGAGGGTCGAAGATGGCAACGATTCATGGTAATTGTGAGGACGGAGGAGGCGAATCATCAGATTTTGGATCGTCGTAATACAATACAGAGGCAAAGACAGAAGTAGAAACCTACCAATACCTAGGTATGTATACGTAAGCGCTGGAGTTCCCGAGTGTTCATATCTACGAATGGATATTAATGAGATAGACAGGCATGTTCTCCACACTTTACTCGTACCATATCACATGGTATTGCAATCTTACATATCCGCTATCATATCACATCAAAGACCCAAGAAAGACGCGTGAACGAGGCGCAGATCTGTGGCACCTTATCCCATCTTTCCATGATATGTGTATCTTATGTTGTATACGTAGAGGTAGGTATAGATAGGATTGTGTCAGTCAGAATCCCCAATCAACAATCACCATCTAGCCGGCTATCTCGTGGGTCCAGCACAAATGGTGTACAAAGCAAAGCGGCAAGCTGGTCGGTTTATCTTTGTGACTCTCATCGAGCGGAGCGGGGATGAATGGGTACGGATATTGACATGTGCCTCTTTCTATCTTGCGGTACGTTTTATTGCTTATGGTATGGTTACAGAAACAAAATGAAGGATCACATTGCATATGCAATGTTTGATTTTTGGGGGAAATGGGATGGAATATCATGCCATTCTGTTGATGAGGGAATATAGCTCTTTCATACGCACCGACCGATAAACCGTGCCTCTATCTCTCATTCCCCATCCCCATTTCTCTTCCTTCTGCCCCCTCGTTTTTTCGGTCCCAGGAAAGTAGGCAATGAAGGATTGCATTGCATATGCAGACGTAATTCTGCAACCGTTCTTGGAATAATAGCGCTCGGTATCAATTCAACATTTCTCTAATTTTTCGACCCATGAAGATTACCAGGCAAAGATAAAGCGTGTGTAGCCTTGCCGCTTATAGGGCAATAGACCGTCCTCTATTATGCATCACCTTGAGTTACACAACACTGTGGGGTAGGCTGTGTGACTCTTGGATATAATGTATCCCTGTTGAGGTTGAGGTCTAGATGAGAGGTATGACAAATTATATAGTTATAGGGTATAATACCGTGTATTATATGGTGCAAGATATGCGTATGTCTCAATCCAAGTTGGCAGTATATACTCATCAAAATCAACTTTTCTATACGCGATGAGCATGCCAATAAACTAGACTCATGTGATTGTGCAAATTAACAGTTCATTATTTCCTATCCTATGACTGTAACTACTTCATTTTCCGCCTGAAATTAAAATGTACATCTTTCACATGATATCCCATCACAACCCCTCTAGTCATCAAAATTGCCCTGGGCCCTTCCCGAAATATTCACCGGCAGCTACCTTTAGATGCGGCACGGAATTTGAATCATCGGTATTAGAACCGACATTATTTCCCCACCAGCTAAGTGTTATATTATTGTATGTTAATGCGAAGAAAATAATGATAGTTGCAAGTGCTGTTCCTGTGTCCATTGCGGCTTGGAGAAGATCTAGATGAATCTGTTAGATGCGAAATGTGGAATGCGAGGATTGATGAAGAGCGAGGGATAATAACGATGAGGGGTAAGGGATGTACTTACAGTTATATCTCTTCCACCACGCGAAAGCTCTTTTTCTGATTAAGTAATTGAACAAAAATCCAAATATAAACCAAAGCGAATACTGTGTCGTGTTCGCTGGTGGGATATTTCCAGCCGCGTTGAAGAATACTGGTACATTGATATATCGTACCCAACTATTAGGATATCTTCTATAAATGAAGTAGACCGCAACAGTGACCACTGGTCCAATCAGGAAGAAGTACATAATACTACTATAAGTCTGACCCGCTTGGAACATTCTTTGGGGGCCAATTGTTCCCCAAATAAGCGAAGCGTTATACACGACTTTTGATCCCGCACACGTGAAGCGCTGTGTATTTTTCGGACTGCATAGATTTGGAATATGTCCCAACATCCATCTCAGTACACCTGTTTGAGCAGCAGTTGCGAGGACAGATGCATATATTTGTCCTGCGAAAAGTACACGCGGGGGAATCTTCATGTATTGACCCAACTTGAGATCTTGAGCGAAATCCAAACCGTGTTTTACGGAATTGTATTCGTAGCATTTAACCATCATGTTTGCGATCGGTTTACCAGGCCATGCGTAACCGGCTATCAACTCAGTGATGATGTTGAGGAAGATGCGCTGATTTGTTGTGCCTTCGAGAATTCCTTCGGGGATAATGAGTATGACTGCCATGCCGCAACATACTACGATGAACCCCCAGACCGGAAGACCAGATTCCCAGTATCGAACTGTAAAAATCCCGAGACCGATGATAACAACACTCAAAACACCGTACCACCAACTCGGCACTTCTTTGTAATTGTTCATAAGTCGTTTATGGATATCTTCTCCTCCGGCTCGAGAGTTTCTGAATTTGGCCCTGATTTCAGATCCGTTGTAGAGGTAGGTGTGAACGATGATTGCGGTGACGGCTGCAAATGAGAGAGCGTAGGATAATGTATAGGACATAGAGATATACATCGGAGAGTATTCTTCGTACTTGCTTAGGACAAAGTCCAGGTTGGAGTCGGTGACGCGAGAAATGTTATAGGCTTTCCCTGTGTTATCGAATGTACTCGAGGATAGTAGTGGGAGACTAGTTTTGTTGTTAGTGGGCGGAATATCACAGAAATAGGTAGTATGGTACTTACTATCCACTATTCCAGACATTAGTGTAATAAAGAATAGGCGATAAAAATAGATAAAAAATCACTACGACTGCAAATGCATTGCAGGTAATGTAGAAAGGTGTCGTGAGAGGAATGCCAGCGTATGTAATTTGAGTCCAATCGAAACTAATTGGTAGCAAACCCAAACCAGAATTCATGCCAAAGATGGTATTGACGACTTGATTTTTTGGCACAATCCAAGTGATGAAAGCAAATGTACTTAGACTCGTCCAAAGATAGTCTGGGAACCAAAAAATAACAAAGGCCACAATTGTGAAATAGGAGAAGAATCGGTAACGGGATAGAGTCCAACCGTTAGCTGAGAAGTGTTCTTGGGGCTCATGTAGTGAGCGAAAAAGAACTGTGGATGGTAATGCAGCAGGCCAGATGAGAGCTGCTGGATAAACGATCCACCGACGGGCAAGACCTGCAAGACCGAATCCAAGCATCTGAGTCGTTAAAAGGAAAAGAAATGTGAACCCAGCACCGTTGTCATGGTTCCAGTAAACGGGGCTAACGATTGCCACGAGAGCGCCTGAAGCATAGGCAGCGCTGGCACTGATATTTACGCACTTGAAGATTATTAGTTTTTTTCTCGGGATAAGAGAAGCAGGGTGCCAGCTTAGACTCACAATGACGATTAAAGCATGTTCTTTTACAGAAAATTTTCTGGGATTGATGTCGAAGGATAATGCGCCAAGTGGTACTCTCCATCGAGGTAGTTTCTCCCAGGCTCGTCCAATTGGGAATACTAATAATTGTGCCACAACATATCCGATACTCAAAGAAGGCTATACTAGGTTAGCAATCGTTTTTAGCCAGCCAAAGATGCTCATAATATAGCGACATACATAACGTAAAGCAAAGAATTGATTAGCACCAGCGAAGACCACGACGAAAGCGGTCATGAGTACCCAAGCGCGAAATGCTATATATAGTCAGAACGAAGAACAACCATTTATAATAACTCAGTGAGCTTTTACTTACTGTTGCAAGGAATACTGGGATCATCTGTATTCGAAACACAAGCAGCGACCTCAGGAACTAAATGTATTCATGTAAGTCTATAAAAATCGCGAGTTAGAGGGTTGGGGAACTTACAAGGTGACTGATCACCTTCAACATTCCATTGGAAAGCCTCTGTAGGAATAAGCTCAACGGCTTCAATTTTCTCACGGAGTTTTTGTTTTTCAAATTCTAATCCCTCTCCCTCAACATCAGCTACAAAGGGATCGATTGTGTCTTTTGTTCCAGCTTCATGTTGCCTTTCCGGGTGTCGAAAGACACTCTCATCACTTGGACTGTCAGATGAGATGTGCGATATCCGAGTAGACATTGTAGCGAAATAGTTGATCGGCTATCCCAAAGCTCGAGGAAAACGGGCTTAAATGATGAGGATAGAATGTGCTATGAAGAATCATAAAAAAGAAACACGGGTCTGATCCCAGAATATAAACCACGAGTAAACAGAGACATACTATTTCCCAAGATCACTTCTCTGTTTTTTGGATTCGCCGCTGGTCAGGCCAAGTTGCGTGATATCCACTAGAGATAAGTAATGGGACAATGCTGGAAAGCATTCACACACGCTTGGTGTAGATGCCCCATACTCATGGGGTAAGATAAGAGCTCCATGCAATATTTTCCCCATTCGTCTATATGCTTTATGAAGACCGAAGTGGTGGGCATTGATAAGACGAAACTTTATGATGCCCGGCCCTCTGAAATAACTCAATTGAAAACTTAAAGATGGAAGTATGTTACACTCTTTGGTTTATTCTCGTTGCGGTTGACTGGTTTACATATCAAGACCCCACAAAATTGTAGTGATATTCCCTTAATGGCGTGCTCATCAAGGCGGATCTCATTACGAATATAATTATATTGAGATGAGAATAATTTGTCCGGAAGAAAGGAAGCAATGTATCGATAAATTGCCAACCAGTTTACCGGTATAATCTGTCAATTATCCTTGGAATGGCGAATATAAAATCGGTATTCAATGCAAGGGAATTTCTTCTGCTGAGATTGAACAAACCTACCTTCCTAGGCACGTGTTAGGCACTGAATATATCATTCTGAACATCCAATTGCCGAGACCTAGGGCTGAACCCTCTCAAAGTTATGTATGTAGTGAAGATTAGGCTTGGTTTTAACAAGATGCCTCCTTGATTTGATGTTCGAAATCTTGGCTTGTGCTGAAATATTCCGAAATCCTGCCCCCCCCCCACTTTGTCGCTTCAATAGACACGGGGAAATTTCCCTTTACCGCTGATTTGCCGGATAAGTAGATCAATGTGAGACAGACAAATTCGATCAAAGCACAAAGCACATCACCAGAGACCAAGATTACGCATTAACAATAACACAAGGAGGTTAACAAAACAACGTATAGAGTTTAGAGTTGGAGAGGTGTTAATTAAACATAACATTTATACGATAAACCACTCTTTGAATCGGCAGAGCTTTGAAGTACGTACGGTAAAATGGCAACGGAAGCTTCAGTGGATGTGTACGTCAGTCGTCAAGAATTTGGATTAGTTCGTTAGATCGTATCATCGTTGATGTCATCTTCGCTTCGTTATTATTAGTATCAATATGGACAAGAAGCTTACGCAATTCGATCCATCAATCCGGCCATCAATGATCTAGGACTCTTTCTCATGATCACTGCAAAAACAAGACAAAAAGCCATAATCTCTCCGGAAAAGTTATCCAGAAACGTATTGTACTATCGCCATACCTTTTGTTAAAGCAGACAGCCTTCCCTATTGGAATTGGAAGATCCACAAAGGTGTAGCCTGCCGCTTCCCTCCATGATTAGTCGTATCCATTGCAATTCCTTTCCTTTTGATTGAATCAATTGGCGCAAGCTGCGTCTAATATACTTCCTCATCAACACTGCAGATATATAGAGGAGCAAGAAGGGTGATAAATTTCCAATGTTGAAGAAGATGAGCGATGAGAATTTGAGAGAGTGTTTTCAGGGAATACTTCTTACCTGTACCAAGAGGCTCTTCAATCAAAACTGCACACACCGACTGTGCTCATTATCTCTTAAGTCTAGGGTTCCATATAGTTTAAGTCTAAGGAGCTTTATGATTTTCGTTCTGTATCAGATTCTTCTCACTCTTTCAACATGTCAAAAAACTCTCAAGTATAAGTATACTTCTTCATGATATATAGATGATTCTGGTATCCAAGGGATGATCATCGTTATTTAATAGCATTCTATCTCCATAGAAAATCAACAGCATAGATTCCTCGCTATAAAGATACTGCTTCAATGACAGAAAGTTCCTCCCATATCTTCCTCCTTCTCCTCCTTGTCATCATTAAACCCATCAAAACCACCGAGATCTCCACTCTATTCTTTTTCTCCTCTATTACTCAAATTCTCACCTACCTTTCCTTCCTTCTCCCCCCCTTGCCTTTTTCCTTCTGTTTCCAAGCCAAATGAACCACCACCACCTTTCCACCGCAAAGCCTCCCGATTCGCAACACTATACACAATCAACACAGCCAAAAGACATATGAGAGATCTAATTTATCCTATCACCCCAGTCAATGTACACAGAAGTTCAAAGTTCAAAGTTCAATCTTATATATAATCTACAATATAAAAGAATGAAAGAAATATAGAATTGAGAGAGAGAATCATCAAGGGGATTGAATATATATCCATCTAAATTACATTTATATATACAAACCAATCAACTCTAACTTCCAACTCCCAACTTCCAAAAACAACTGGGAAATGAAAATAACAACCAGAAAAAGTGAAATATACCAATTAATCAAATAATCATCTACTCCCACTACATGATTCGTCGGCTCCCCTTTCTCTTCATATAAAACAAAAGGTAGAAGAATTCCATCTTCCCCACACAGTGAAGCCCGCTGTTCCGGTGTTTATACAGTATATACCTACCCATTCGTTCAATTTTAACATTTATTCCTATCTTGGTCTTCTAATCCCTTTCCCCTTTGTCCTTTCTCCATAAATCCAAAAAATACTTTTAACCGCAAGTCCACTTACCCTACCATCGCCTACCCTACCACCAACCTACTCTACCTTGCCGCACCGCACTTCATCCAAACCAAACCAATCCAAATATCTTCAACCTCAGAAACCACATCATAAACCAACCGAACAGTTAACCGACGGATCGACAAACAAATGAATCAAAGGAAGAGAAAACAAATACGTAACTTCACCCCGCTCTTGCTCCCGCTCCCGCTTCTTCCACCCTTCCGGTTTCCACTTTCCGCTTTCCACTTCATTCATTTCCTTTTTCACCTCTAAGATCCAAGGTCTCAAGTCTCAGATCAAGAAATGGCCAGTTAGCTCTTCATACACACACATATCTACACACATATCTACAGCTCTTCTGAACCTCCATCCCATCCCACACCACCCACGCCACTCACTACCTTCCCATGCATGGATTTTCTTCATTGTATATATACCATATCGCACAACCATATATATTATATACACATCCGCAAAATCCACCTCTCCTACAGCACCCACCCACTATATTGCTCTACAGTAGGAAATATCCCACCCCGCCATCCACTACCCACCTATACATCCCTCCCATACCACCCATACCATATCACTCTACCAAACACCCCACCATGCACCCCCACCCCCTCCCCCAGTACCAAGAATCTCAATACCACTCTATAACCTAACATTAATCTCTGATTTCCCAATGCAATCCAATTCAGTCCGATGTAATGCAATGCAATGCAATGCAATTTTCCTTCCTTCTTTCCCTCCTTCTTTCCCTTCTTCTTTTTCCCCTTCTTCTTCCCCTTCTTCTTTCCTTCCAGCTTGCCATATCATTATACATATACAAGTACAGAGTAGGATACAACTCTAAATCTTTTTCCAACTCCAGATCTCTCCGGACTCTCCGGGTCCCTCTCTCGATTTCGATCTCTCCACTCCAAAACCAACTAAATCCATTCATTCATTTATCATACACCAATCCACACCCCTACTAATCTCACCCATACCCTTACCAACCCTCTTAATCAAAAACCAAACCGATCCAATCAAACCCCTACAAACACAAACACAAACACAAGTACACAAGAGAATAAAGCACAAATCTAGATCTCTCCCGACTCCTTTCCACCTTAGAACCAACTAACCAACCAACCATTCAATCCATCATACTCCAATCCAATCCAATCCATTCATCCATCCATCATAGACCTTCCACTTCCACTTCCACTGCCGTCACCCAATCCCAATCCCAATCCCAATCCCTACTCAAAAACCCATCCAATCCATACACAAAACCCTATACAAAATCACACCCACACAATAAAATGCATTTAAATCATTTCCTCCCTCCCCCCCCCCAGATCCCTCTCCCTCTCGCTCTCACTCTCTCAATCTCTCCACTCCAAAACCAACCAACCAACCAACCAACCAAATCTATCTATCCTACATCAATCCAATCAAAACCCTACACAAATCCAAACCCAAACCCAAATACACAATAGAACATGATCCCTTTAGATCTCTCCGGGCTCCCCGAACTCTTCTCCACCCCAGAACCAACGAAACCCACCTATCCATCCAATCCACCCATCATATACCTCCACCTTCCACCTTCCAGCTCCCCTACACCAATCCACACCATACCCAAAACACACCATACCCAAAAAACTCAATTCAAACGATCAAGAAATCGAACAATCTAGATTTTCCACCCCCATGAAGGGATAAATAGTATTGTTCGTACAAACGAATTGAGAAGGATACAGATGACGTAGTACCTACGGTTATTCGTAAGTCTGAAATGTCAAAGTGGTATTCTGTCTCAAGAACTAACTATTTGATTTCCATAGCTCTTAAATAGAAAACTATAACAATGTGAAAGAGCTAATCTTTTTCACATTCGCTAAAAGCTGTACCGTAGAAGATCATTCACTAAGTGAAGATCAACAGGATCATTCACTTGTTCATTCAAGCATGATTAAGTTACTACCTACCTACTAGTCTCTATCTATCATATACCTATCATGACTGACCACCCAACTATTCCCAGCATTCAATCTCACCTCACCTCACCTGGCTGGCTGGCTGGCTGAGGTGAGTCGATCAAATACACTTACTTAGAGAGGTGCGTACGAAGGTACGAAGGTACGAACGAACGAACGAACGAATGAACTGTAGTTAGTCACAAGAAAGACTGATCAAAAATAACCCTCTCCCCCACCCCGAAAAACAAAGGAAAGAATCACGATTAAATCTTTTCAGAGTAGGTAGGTAAAGTATATTATTACTAGGTATTATTACTACGTAGGGCAAGTCAGACAGACAGGTATGTAGGTACAATCTATGTAATCCTACTCACTGAATCTCATCCACCCCCACCACAAGCAAGCAAGCAAAGCAAGAAACACCAGATTCGAACCTTTGTTCCAAAATCTTTTCTCTCGAGGTATAAAGCGCCATTCCATTTTCCATGCCCATCAATTTCCAACCAAGAACAATTCGATCCAAAATCCCTTTCCACTCCTTTGCTTTCCATTCCATTCCATTCCCATAAATGACTCCTTGTTCTCGTTTCCGATTAGTCCAGAAGAGGAATTACTATCATGTAACTCTTACTATAGAGGACAACTCCAGAAATACCCTCATGATTCCCAGATTTGGGTCGAAGGATGTTGTAAAAGATGCGATCATAACGTCATAATATCATGACACAATCCAGCTTCTCGTCTTAATGCCATATGCCTCCTCAAACAAAACTTATGTTTTCATCATGAACCATTAAAGAATCCACATGTGTGGGAAATCTCTCCAAATCCATATCCATATCCACATCTTGATATTCTCCACCCAATATTCCCCCAAATGCTATTTTCGTCTCTCGACTTAACATCGACGTACCTCCCAGCGGTCGTTCACTTCCAATCCCCATGATCATATCCTCACAAAATGGTGTTTCAACTGGTGTAGGTTGTGGAGTATTTTCTCCCTCGATCCCCTTGCAAGCTTTCCCACTACTCATCGGCCTAGCCATTCCACAATTCTTCATCGATTGTGTCCAGTTCTGCATACAATACGATTGTGACGATTGTCTCTTTGCCGCTCTCGCCATACTCATCTTCGCTTCTTCAATAATTTCCTCTTCCCAAAGTGGTAGTAATCTATAACCCAAATTTTCCATGATGGCTCTTTGCGTGAAATTAATCTGATCACAACTCCACAATCCTTTTGCCCATTCCTGCGCATAGTAAAGAGTGGTTCCTTGTTGATCGTCTATAAATTTCATCGCCAATATTAGAGCTGCGAGAACGATGACTTCGGGACGTGTAGAATCGATGTGTTGTTCTTCTGCACATTGTGGACTTGGGAAATCATATTGTTCGAGTAATTGATCTTCGGATGATTCGAGAGGATATGAAATTCGCCACGAGCGCGCAAATCTAGAATTGAGGGAATCGAGGATGCAGACTGCGAGGGCGAGGATTTCGATTGGTAGATCGGCGCGGGTTAATAGGGCGTGGACTAGTTGAGTGGAGGGATCGGTTAGGGAAGTGGAGGAGGGGATTAAGTTTGTGAGATGAATTGCAGGACCTAGAATTTGAGAAAGAGATTAGCCTAAATGATTTGCAGGGAAAAGGTTGATGGTGTGCATAATGACGGAATGGATTGGGAAGGTTGCATACCTAAATAGTCTGGATCGAGAATTTCATCAGAGCTGAAAAGAGATATGGGTGATTGGGCTGCCGTGGTATCATATGAATGAGAGGATAGAGGTGGAGTTGGTAGATTTGAGAGTGGTACATAAGTCTGTTCGAAGAAATCCGAATCAAAAGAATCGAATGATGATATTGAGGAAGATCTCTTGCGCGAAGACATTGAAAGTGGTGGTGACATTGTTGGATTCATAATTGAAGAATTGTAGGAATGATTGATGTATGGTATCTGTATGGTAAACGAACGGGAGGTTGGTTATGCAGTTTTGAAGAGAGAGTGAGAGATCCAAGGAAGTTGTTGGCATGTATTGGAAAATGCAGGTTTGTGGAATGTATAGAGTACGTTGATGGATACCAATGTAATAGAATGTAATGTAGGAAGTCGCATCAAGGCTTTATGTAGATATAATTCCTTATGATGAGGTGATTCCAATATTCGATTTCCACTACACTTTTTGGGTCTTTTGGTCTGAATGGGAATGAATGCCCGGGAGAGTATTCGATTATAGAACAATCCTTCTCCTTTCCCTTCCGTCTCCCTTCTTCATGCAATGCAATGTAAATGTAATGTAATGCAAGTTTGAATGAGTGGATGGATGAATGAACGTCCTTTCTTTGGCTTGCTGAAAAGACTCGATTATGTTGTATTATGATTCTGAATTGAGTCTTGCCAAGTCGGGGGAGGATGAGTTTTCTTTCCAGAAACGGGTGAATTCGAGCAGGAACCTCTACTTCACTGTAGATCTTCTTCTTCTTCTTCTTCCTGTGTCCTTTGTATATACTCGTATCGTATCGTATGGTAACGCGGGAAACTCGAAACAAAGTGAGTGAAAGTGATGAGCAGCGAACGAGTACTTTGGATCAATGCTCTATATACTTGAAAGATTGAACGATTGAAAGATTGAAAGATCGAAAGACAGTCTCTCTGAACCAAACCCACATGAATCAAATTGAAAAGAAATCAAACGAGCGGGATAGTCAGAGCTCTATATACTGAGAATTCATTGTAATGCAAGACGTTCAAGATGAAGTTCGGTGTGAGGAAATGTGGATGAGCTTGTTTTTATGGGGAATTATATATATGGATATGTATGGACGTAATTTGGAAATATATATGGAAACGAAGGGATATAAACGGGTAAAAATGGATATGGATCTGGTTTTAGATGGTTATTACAATAATTATGGTAAATGTGAAATGTGAAATAAATGCGAGGTTTAAAGAAACGGAAAACGGCTTTGATCTTTGATCTTTGATCTTTGTTTCTAGTGAAGGTGGCTCGGGTGGATCATCGACCTGGGTAACCCTTTCTTGGTTCAATCTGAGACACATCCGAGCACAAACCATTTATTTGATTTTTTCTTCTGTGAAGATTAGATAAGTATTGATTATTTATTTGCGTCTGATCGATCCATTGAATATCGATTGAGTCAGGTCTCTTTCAGTAGAAGGTACTGTCTTGACTCTGTTGACTACCTAGGTAGGTCCTGAGTAGATCTTACTCTCTCTCCCTCCTTTTCCCCCTTCATTCTCGCCAACCTGACACAGCATAGAATACTTCTTCGGCCTTTCCATACGCCTCTACGCCTCTACGCCTATACGTCTTATCACGCGATCTCTTCCCACATCACATCTCATAAGCCTACACATTGTTCGAATGGCACCCAATAGTAGTCTGACATCCCATTCATCCAATTCATCCAAACCTTCCACTCCATAGAACTCGGTTCGATATATAACCAACTAACCAGTGACCACACATCAATCTGCACATCTCAGCTCCTCTTTCCCCTCCCCCCCACACCCAAACACCTCGTACCACCATCATTCCATTCCAGCATGCCCTACCAAGTAGCTACCAAGCCTCCTCGCCAACCCCAAAACCCAATCCACAGAACGGCCGCTAATCAAAAAGGTACCCGAGTTACCTATGGCGTTCCCAGCATCCCAAATATTCGCTGGCCCCTCTCGTAATGACTAACCAGTCACCACAAATCCCATCCTTCACCGTCTTCCCATCCTAACGTTTCATGCAAGAAGCAACTAGGGTCCTCGTACAGATGTCCCGTTCGTATGTAAAATTCATACATACGTACATGCATGTTACATGCGAAATATCGTATTCGGTACGTGTATCTCTTCTAGGGATTGTAGTATGTAAATATCACACGTAAAGAATTCGAATCCGAGTAGATTTTTCATCTTTACCAATTCATTTCTATCTGTCGAAGATATTACATGTATCTATACTATACAAACTATAAGCAATACAAAAACCATCCATCTACCTCCCAAACCCATCATCCAAACCAACCAACCCTCATTCCACCACCTCAAACCCAGCTCGCGTGCTTAGATTTCCCCTCTTCATCTCTCTATTCCCAAACACGAAACGATCTGCAAAAAAATAGCAAAAGGTCCCTCCCTTCAAGCCTCAAAGCCAGAAAACCAAACATAAAGCCCCTACCCACGCCACCAACACTACCCTAAAAACTCTAAGCCCGAGCCGCGTCCATCCATCCATCATCCATCATCCATCAACAGCACCGCACCGCTCATCAGCTATCCTATTAGCCAGGAACCGCCGCGCGAGCGAACCAACCAACCAAACCAACCAAGCACAAGCTCTCCCAAACAGTGCCTAAGATCCGATCCTCCGCCTTAACCACCCTAACTTCAGCGATCAGCACGCACGAAAGATGAGGAGAACCCTGAAGATATCATTTCTTGGATGAAAATCATATTACAAAGAGTATAGAAATTGTCACCCGGAAAATTGAAAATTCGACTTTGAAGTATGTGAGGGAGGAGTGAGGCATTGCGTATGATTTCATTTATCCATGCAGCATCATCATACCACTCACTCTATGTAAAACGTGGAATGTACATCGTAAATCCAAGTAATCAACGAAAATGCGATTTCTTCTGTACCGCACCGCACCGCACCGCCCAGCCACCCACGTACCTACGTAGATGAAAATCGGAATTGTTTCTTCCTTGATCGATCTTCAATATTGATTTCCTTGTTTGGGAGAAAAGAAAATTCCCTAAACACAGTGAATTATGAATGGTTCTTTCTTATTGTTTCTTGATGTATACATACTCCTGAGTAGGCACGTACTTGCTGGTGTCATGATGAGGTAATAAGAAGTCTTGTAGTGATTGTCACCTGTGAAATAACTGTATATGTATATGATATATAATGATAAATATAAATATAAATCCAAGATTTCACTTCCAGGTTTTCTATAGAGAGAAATATAGCTAGCTAGAAATCATCAAAATATTATCACTAATATCTATCTATTCATTTATATAATCGAATTTATATCACATCTTTATCTTCATTTCCATTTCCATCTCTATCTCTCATTCATTCATTCTTACTAATACATAAATAGATATCTAATACAAATCGTCTCATCTCACCTCATCGCATACTTTACTATACTATACATACCCTTTATTATAATACATTATCCTATCCTGTCCAATATCAATATTTACCACAGCCACACAATACCACATAATACTATACAATACTATATAATACCACACAACATCACACAACACTACACAATACCACACAACACCACACAACACCACACAACACCACACAATACCCTCCCACACCCTCCCACCTCACCTCACCTCAAAACCACAATCCTCTCACAATCCTCCCTCTGTAAAGCAAACCAAAGCAAAGTAAAGCCGCGCTGCCGCGCCGCCGCATCATCACCCCCACTACCCACCCCATCCACATCAGATAAATATTCTCCTTACTTTACCTTACCTACCCTTCCCTACCTTATTTGGCTTACCCTTCTCTCACCCCGGTTCTTTCTTCCGATTCCATCACATCCCATCCCATCCCATCCCGCTCCCAAATTCCAAGTCCCAAGTCCCAAGTCCCAAGTCTCCAAATCTCCAAGCGAGCAACCAAGCAACCAAGCAACCAAGCAAGCCACCCTCAACCTTTCACTTCACATTCCATCCCGTTTCTAGATCATAGAATTCAAGCAAGTAAAGTAAAGTCAGCATTACTTTCTTATTTTGTACTTCCCATTTTGTACTTCCCATTTTGTACTTCCCATTTTGTACAGTAAGTATCATATAGTAAGCACATCACAGAATACACAATATATATACCATCTCATAACACCTCCTAACACTTCAACCCACACACATCACTCCATACCGCGTCAGCACTTACCGCACCTCTTAGCGCACCATCCATCCATCAATTATACCGCATCGTATCACAACAATCGTAAACCGCGGCTAATATCATATTATCCCATCTTCGCGATCCCAATCCATCCTCTCCCTTAGAACCCATCCTATACTCTCTATCCCAATCCATGATCAATTTCTTCCATATCCATATTTTCTTGCATATCTATCTAACCATTCATCTATCTACCTATCCATACATCTACCTACCTACCTATGCCTCTCTCCCTCTCTCCCTCTATCCATCCCTCCCTCCATCCATCTATCCATCCATTTACGATCTCAATAATCTCAATAATCTCACTCAATACCTCGATAATTCCCCACCACCAACCCATCGACCCATCCATCGGTACCATACTTTCACTTTCCATTTCCATTTTCCATTTTCCATTTTCACTTCCCATTTTCCATTTTCTATATCCACATCCACATCCACATCCACAACCATAGAATACACACACCCAGCCAGATCAAGAGATGATCTTTCCACCTTTACACCTACACTTATACCCATACCCATACCCATACCTACTACGGCTTTTCTCAATCACTATTGAGATTATATTAGTATTGAGATTATATTGGTACTGAGATTATATTAATACTGTATCTTGTATATCCATTCATTTATATATCAATCAATATATCAACGTGTCTATTAATGTCTTAGATCCATCTATCTATCTTTCGATTCAGGATCTTGTGCTGAGTATTCATACATACGAGGTAGATAGGTAGTAGGTACAAGCTATACAATTTGAACTCTAATATACACAATATAATAAAAATAAAAATATACACACACACACAATCATCAATCATCAATCAACCATCAACTTCGATTCCGTGCACGTGAAAATTATAATATAATATAACACAATACAATACAATACACCAATACTCTACTCATTCACGTCAAATGAAAATGATCTCCCTCCCCCTTTTTCCCCACCGTTCCCAATCTCACTTTCCTCCTAAACCTCTCCTCCCTCTCCTTCCTTTCCCTCTCCTCTCGAATCCTCTTCTTCCTCTCATAAACCGCCCTGACCGTCCTCCGAATCTGCTCTTTCCCCTCTGCAAAATTCGCCTTTGCCAATTCCACTACATGATCGATGTCATCCGGGGTATAAACAAAATTCCACGTACTCATATAATCACTAATTGCCGGATCCACGCCCTCCACCTTCGGATTCGCAAGAAACGGTAGGTAAACCACCGCAATCCCAGCATGCGGTTCCATCAATTGCCAATCTTCCTTCACCGCTTTAGATAACGGTGGTTCCCCCTCGACACGTTCTTCGGTCGTCCCCACCCATACCGTACAATAACCTAGATCCCTAGTATCTTCCGCGTCTGAACTTCTTGGTTTCTCTTCGCTTGATACTACTCTTTCCAAGTGCCTCGCTTGTTCTTCTTGTGCTTTTTCCAACTTGGCTTCTGCTTCGGCAGCGGTACTGACTTGGGCTTGATCTAATTGTTGTTCTGTTTTCTCGTCTGAATCGCTTGATTTTGGCCAGCCAACGCCAATCGGCCACCCTTTAATGCCACGCTGTCTTGCATATCCATCGACGACTGATAGCCAATTATCTGTTTTAACATCTGCACTTGCGTCAAAAGCAATGAGCACGTCGACTTCTCTTCCTGGTCGAAGTAGCGGGTAGATAGGTAAATTATTGGACATTCCAGCATCCATTAGTTTCACATGTGTACTTTGATAGATACTTTCTGGCGCCGTTTCCGGAAGTTGTCCCTTCATTCCGTAGGCGAAGTTGGGGATACTAGCTGGATCGATCGGATGAACCTTACTTAAATCTTCATTTCGTCCTGCGATCATATCATCGATACTACCAAATCCCATCAATCCCTTGACCAGAGGTCGAACTTCTCTATAATAGTGACTCAAAGTAGCGCAGAAAGCACTTCCAAAAATTCCAAGAAGAAGTGGCAGTCGTAGCTCAGGTATTCGCAATCCAGTTTCTTCATGAGGAATATCTTTTCCACCTTCAAATTTTCGACCCACTGCCCAAGTTGGAATTCCTGCTCCAAACTCTTTACAAAACATTTCATAAGGAGTTATCTCGAACCATTCAAACCAAGCTTCTCTAACAGCTCTCTCCTTTGTAGCTTCGGAAGGAATATTTGTCTCTTTTTCTTGTTCACTGAGATCCTCTAATATAGGTATCTCGTGACGTACTGCTGTATATATGGGCATTGGATTTTCACCATTATTGATATAATCTCGTTTATTCGATATCTTTAGATCTCGATCGTCCACACCAAGTTCACCTTTTGGTACGAGTAATCTCGCCGCTAGTAGTAAACCATATATATCAACTAAGCCAAATTCTGCATTACGATCTCCTTTCAGCTTTTCGACAAAGCCACTCAAAAGAAACTTGTTGGTGGGGGCAGAGTTGAGAGCAGTTAATGCATCGACAGGAGATGCGATATGAATTCCGATTCGTGCTTTCAAATGCTCAACCAATCTATCAAGGCGTCTTCCACCAAGGGATGAGTTGAAGAGGGATTGGAGCCAACAACTACCACTAACACCCGCTGTATAAGTGATACAATCAAATAAACCATCCTCATCAGCTGCTAACATTGAACCTGTGCCAGCTACCAAAGCTCGTAAACCACCCCCGGATCCGACCATAGCAATACGTGGAACATCATCCGTATGAACAGATTCTTCCGGAAGGCCTAAATATCTGGCCAGAGCGGTCTTTGTCATGAATTTTCTTTTGTCTAAAAATGCCTTTTCCTCATCACAAAGATCGTTGGATACTCGTACGGATGCAGAATAGTTGATTTCGGGATTGATGTCCGGATCTTGAGCTTCATTCCATATATCATCTGCCAACGAGCCTGGTGCCATGTTCAATTCTCTTCTCAATTTGTCAATGTATCCCGGTAGAACTCTGGCCCAATCTGGCATGATATAATCGGAATATCCTGCGACAGTCTCTGAAAAGGTTTTCCATTGTTCGTCTGAGACTATGGAGAAATTGTTGAATGTACCAATGAAACTTCCCCATGCCGAACCATCCCCTGCTGCAGCGTCTTTTTGAAAAGGCAACACAGAAAGTTCTCTAGCATTTTTAATAGCTTCCTTTTGTGCGCGTGCTTCTGCTTGCTCTTCTTTTGTTGGCGGTCTCTTTGCGCGTGGTTGCGTGGCTGGCAAAGGTTGCACGTCAAGGTAATCATTTTGGTAAAGGATATAACATAGACCTAGAAGCATTATCGTGGATGTGACCCCCACCAAGGGTTTGGAATATTGAGAGTACGAAGACATCTTAGATTGTGATTTCTTCTTGGATGAATCGAATAGATTTCTCGTTGGTAATCTGGTGTGGTGGGATGTACAATTTCTATTAATTAATGCGGTGGAACGTAAAGACCGACATTGTTCAAGTCGCAACAAACGACGAGAAACTTTTGCAGTCAACATGACGAAAAGAAATGAAACGAATGCGACTCGCGATTCGCGATTCGAACGAATAGCATGAGTTTCAGTGTGAGAACCATGTTCTTGTAGTGGAGCGAAAACTCCGGGGCGGGGGGAGCAGAAAGAGGAAGAAAAGAATGATAATGATAAGTGAATGGGAAATTAGCAAGAGTGCGATGTGGAATCCAAAAGTTGATATCAGAAGTCTCGTCTGCCTTGGAAATATTTGGAGAGGGGTGGGATATGTGGGATATGTGGGATGTGTGGCTGTGGCTGTGGCTGTGGCTGTGGCGGTTCTTATCAATGACGTACGCCACACGTTCTACTTGCTTGTGATATTGTTATTGTGTATGCCCAGTACTCAGGACTGAAAGTGAAGATATAATATAGTCTCCGCGACGGCATGATAATTCAATGAGCCCTTCCTTGTCGTGCAGCGAGTATACCTCCTGCTCGTACATCGTACACCATGAATAAAAAGCAACGCCAGATACATCCAGCCAAGGACTCACCCAGGTCATATTGCGTGGGTCCTCGTGAGAAAAGAAAAGGAGGGTATCATGGGGGTGAAGAGATGGAGAGATGAAGAGATGTTTATGAGATTGCCATCTTTCAATAGCTTTGTAGATAGATACCTAGATGGGCAATTTGGGTTCCTTCACTTGTCTCGGAAATGAAGATATACTTTATTTTTTCTCCCTTTGGCTCCTTCTCTTTCGTGTTCTTGTCCTTGTTTTCCATCTTCCTGACCTTCTCCTTCTTCTTATTTCCTCCTTCTTCCCCTTCTTGTTCTTCCTCTTGTCGTCCTTCTCCTTCTTGTCCTTCTTCTTCTTCTTCTCCTCCTCCTCCTCCTCCTCCTTCTACTTTTCACCCGTCCACAATGCCACCCACATACATCATAACAATAAAAAATACCTACTACCTTTCTCTCATCAAACCTGATCCTTCTTGCTAGGTGCTGGGTACATATTGATATTCTACAAGCTCTCTTAGAATCTCCACATACACCTGCCATATCCCACCGCCTTATTCTATCGCATTAAGTCTAGCGTGAACCCCCACAAATGACAATATGTACTCCGTACCCGTTGGTAGAAGAGCTTGGTCACTCACATCTTCAAATATGGCTGTGGGTTTAGGAGGACGACAAGCTGCCGACGAAGAGGCAAGAGCGGAAGTCGATGTATTGAAAAGTCGATTGGAGAAGACGAGTCAATTGACAAAGAAAATTCAAGCCAGCTTAGGGAGATTAGATGCGACTGGAAAGGGGGTGCAAGAAGCTATTGGGCCAATTTATGGTAATACTCAGAAGCTTCAAATTCTAGGACAGAGTAAGTTTTCGACCACGCGACCTACTTGACTCATTCTCATATATATGCGCAGATATCGATGGAGTCATCGCGGCAATCGACAGAATACGACAACCATCAGATATCAAAACCAATGAAGAGGATATCATTAGGAAAGGGTATGTCGCATAACTCTCAGCAACCTGCAGACGTCACTAATTCATCCTAGCCCCGAAGCCGTCGGGTTGGCCGTTTTCCTCAGTTCTGTTAAGCGTGTTAATAAAGCTCTCGCCGATATGAAACGAACGAATCTACGATCGAACCAACAAGCTATGGTTGAGCTTAGCAAATTATCAAAATCGGGAAATACACAAATGGAATCATATTTTCAAGGACTTCTCCAAGAAGATTCTCAACCACTCGAACCTTTACACTATATCACCAAAAATCAACCATTTCCTCTATTATCTCAAGATAAAACTACAAGATTGGGTCTCATTACGAATTATATTGGCTCGGTTGTTAGACAATCTGGGTTTGTTACGGAATCGCCGGTTATGCAATCATATGCAAGTGTTAGGGGACCTTTTCTGAAAACCACATTACAAAATCTCGCATCAGCATCGATGAATACCGCAAAGAAGAAGACACCAGATGCTATGTATCGACAAGGAACCAATGGAATTGGAACATATGCGATGGGTATGGAAGGCGCATTTTTGGCGGAATACGATAATATATGCGCTCTTTTTACTCGCGATGAATGGGGGAAAGTTTTCAATTTGACTTGCCAAGGAGCCATTGCGGAATTATCTCGAACCCTTCGAGAATTAAATAACCACATCAAGTCAAATTTAACAACGGACTGTTACCTTGCTTATGAGATTGTTGAAATCATTTCAAATCTCTCTTCGAACCTGGAAAGTAGGACAGGGGAGTTGAAACCTTCCTTCGCATCAGCTCTCAAACCAATCAGAGAAACCGCCAAAGGCTCATTAGCTGAACTCCTGGATGATACTCGACGAAGAATTAACCTCCTACAGACATTACCTCCTGATGCCGCCACAGTTCCAATGACTACCGAAACCATGATGCGATTACAAACTATGGTTGAATTCCTTCGACCAATCTCAAGTATTATGATCTCTATCGGTGATGGTGGTTGGAAATCTAGCGCCACTCCTCAAGGTTCAACCGACCAAATCCCTAGTCTTAAATCTTTCGATGTCAATGCGGATGGAAAACAAATTTTTGCAAATTACTGCATCGACACAATCGAAGCTCTTCTTACAAGTTTAGATCAAAAAGCAAAAGCATTACTCAAAGGTGGTAAGCCTGCTTTAGGAATTTTCATTGCAAATAATGCGACAATTGTGAAGCGCATGATTGAAACGAGTGATTTAAATGGATTACTAGCACCAAAAATGGGAGAGGTGGAAAGATGGATCAAAACGGGCACAACTCTTTACTCAGCTGCATGGCGTGAGCCATCTGGTTATCTACTGGACGTTCAATACACAAACCGCGGTAATGCACGCCCACAATCTGGCTCCGGCAATACTGGTATCGATAGCGCAGCGGTTGTTAAGGCTCTTGGTTCCAAGGAGAAAGACCAGATCAAGGAAAAATTCAAGATGTTCAATCAATCTTTTGATGATTTAATACAGAAACATAAGTCATTAATGATGGAGAAAGAAGTCAGAGAGCTTTTGGCAAGACAAATTTTAAGCTTGATAAAACCATTATATGATCGATTTTATGATAAGTATTATGAAATTGATAAAGGAAAGGGGAAGTATGTTAAGTGGGATAAAGCTGCTATGAACGCTGTATTTTCCAGTTTGGCATGAACATGACTTGAGGGAGAAAAGAGAAAATTTGATGGGAAGGCAATGGACTACCTGTGGCTGAGACGAGAGCCTTTCCCAACGCGATTCGATCATCATATATCAAATGTGGCGGATACAGCGGATGCAGCGTGAATGAGCTCATAAATACTTTGGCGGCGGGACGTACCCACCATACAGATGAATCTAGAGAAGATCCTCCAAGGTATTAGAAGGTATAGAAATGTTTTTCTTATGGGGGTAGAAGAGAAATAAGCTATTGGGATCAAACAGTCCGGTGGGGTGGGAAATGTCCTTTCTGATTTGATACCAACTTGAGTTTGAATTTGGGTTAACTGGGTTCCTTTTGAGTTGGGACAAGGAGTTTTTTTCATGGGGATTCGCTTGCGTGGAGTATACATGCATGCATACTGGGCTTTTGGAATTTGGAGGATCCACTGTGTTATCAATATGCATTGCATATCTTGGGATGGCGGATTTAGGCGAGGAATAAATGGGATTTTTGACTTTTTATCTAGGGTGTTACATATCTAGATGTATTGTGTTATTTTATATTATACTTTGATTTCTCTAATTGTGCTTGGTTTATTTGGTTTATTTGGTGATGTGTGTATATAATATTTGATATTTGATGTTTGATCATATAATATGTATTGGTTTATCAGTTATCTTGTTGGGGTGGAGAAAGTGTGAATGAGTGAGCGAGTGGGTGAGTGGGTGAGTGGGTGAGTGGGTGAGTGGGTGAGTG
>PHWZ01000126.1:18085-84159 GCA_004379285.1 Botryotinia calthae | reverse complement strand
AAACTTTGCTAAGCCCTCCTTCCCTTCCTCCCCAACCCTAACCAACTCTTTCACCCCCGACTCCCCAACCAGCTCCTTGCGCGGCGCCGCCTCACTTCCCACACTCAACAAACCAACCACATCGCTCTGCGCCACAAAACTCAGTTGCGGATACGAGCGGCGGGAATCGCGCTTCCAGTATGGGTTCTCGGCGATATCACCCGCGGGGAGAGTAACCGGGTCGATGAAGGAAAAAGGTTCGTTGGATCCTGGAGGTGGATTGCGGAATTGGGGGTTGAGGGGGACACCGTTGGAGCGTGTAGGATCGACGGCGAGGAAGCGACGGATGGTTTCCCAGATACCAGTGGATTGGACAGTGTGTTTCTGGGAGGGAGTGTTAGAAGGAATACAGTTGAATTTGGGTTTGGGGTCTGAGGTGCCGGGGAGGGAGATGGATCAAGGTTAAAGAGCTGGATAAATAAATAATTAAATACCTTGTGAACGGGAATAACGCGATTAGCAGCCTGAGCCACCTTTGCCACGGATTGTGATGCCATATTTGGAATGCGATTGGGATTCCACGGCGTATAGCTTGGTAATTGAATTGGTATATGGATTGAGTGTTCTCGAGACTTATGATATGAGCCTTGTCTGTAGTCGAAGTTCAACATTCGTGAAAGTGGTCCGAGCGCCAACGGGTTTTGGAAATTGCGAGAGTTGGATTGGATGAGAGGAGGGGAAGCTCTATATGATAATTTTATTGTTTACTTCTTCCCCAAATAGTTGAATTGATGTCTGTCTGTATAATAGGTAGTTTTGAGTGTATATTTCTATGATTTATTGTTGGAAAAAGTTGTGGAGGTTGACTTGTTATTGTACTGTACTTCTATATATATAAAAGCATCAATCGACTGATGCAGCTGGAAATCATGGCCATGAATGCTATGGCACATGGGTTTCTAAGAGATCAAATGGAAGTTACTTCACCGGTGTTATCTCAGATCTGATGGAAGAATGTTTCCATAACACATTTTCACAATCTCAATATAGGAATCATTTTCAACTTTTAGAAACGGTATGGAGTTGAGAACCAAACCCACGCATAATATTATCATTCACGATATGCCAGCTACCACAGCCCCTGATTGATATCTTCTCCAAACAATTACTGTATATCCCATTAAAGTTGAATTTTCTCCCATCCACCTCTCTTTTTAACTGCTCTCCTCCCATGGTAGGGAGAAAGTGCCGACCCATTCCTCGACCTCACTTCTCAATTGTACAATCTCTCTCTCATTCTCGCCTTCGCCAAGATACTCCAAGAAAGCCTTTACACTACCAGGATTCTTTCTTCCCTTTGCCTCTGCTGCTTCCCTTGCACTTTTATCCAATCGTTGAGTTATAGTAACGGCTCTATTTACAACATCGGCAACCCGTACGAAATCTTCAGGCTGGAAACCACGAGTTGTCATGGCTGGTGTACCCATTCTCAATCCACCAGGTTTAAGCGCAGATTTATCACCTGGAACTGTATTCTTATTGGATGCGACTCCAACGAGCTCAAGAACACGTTCAACTCGGGCACCATCAACTCCTTGAGGTTTCAAGTCAATGAGTACAAGATGGTTATCGGTACCCCCGGAGACGATGGAGTAACCGAGACCCCCTTTATCTTTTGAATCACCCAGACGCTTTGCAAATGCCTTTGCATTTAGTAAAACTGCTTCTTGGTAAGCTCTGAATTCAACACTTTGTGCTTGCTTTAATGCAACTGCTAAGGCAGTAATAGTATGGTTGTGAGGACCTCCTTGATGTCCTGGAAATACTGATGCATTAATTGGATCTTCAAGATTCCACATCTCTTCTTCTTTTGTTTTTGGATTAACTCTCCTAACTCCCTTTCGGAAGAAAATCATAGCACCTCGAGGACCTCTGAGTGATTTGTGTGTAGTAGTTGTGACGACATCTGCATATTCAAAAGGACTTGGAATAACCTTTGCGGCAACAAGACCAGAAATATGTGCCATATCAGCTAATAAATATGCTCCAACCTTGTCGGCAATTTCACGCATACGCTCATACTCAATGAGTCTACTGTACGCTGATGTACCGGCAACGATAATCTTTGGTCTGTACAATGTAGCGAGTTCCTCTAATTTAGCGTAGTCAATAAGTCCTGTGCTTTCATCCAATCGATATGGTAAAGTTTCAAAGTATTTTGAGATAGCGGAGATTTTTTTGGTAGGAGTTTGATATCCATGAGAAAGATGACCACCGTGAGGCAAATCTAATCCCATTATTCTGTCATGTGTATTGGCGAGAGCGGAATATGCGTAGAGATTTGCGGGAGAACCAGACAGTGCTAGATAAGTTGTGAGTAAGGAACTCTCATATCAGATGAAAGACATACGTTGAACATTGACACCCCATTCTGACTCTTTCAAGCCAAAAGTCTGTAGAGCACGACTTTGGCATAACCTTTCGGATTCGTCGATGAACTCATTTCCTCCATAATATCTTGCCCCTGGATATCCTTCGGAATATTTATCTGCCAGAAAGTCAACATTGACTCATTCCACCATCGAACTCCAAACGTACTTTGCATAACACTTCCCAATGCATCTAAAACAGCTTGTGATGTGAAGTTTTCGGAAGGAATAAGGTTGATGAAGTGCTTCTGCCTCCGTTTTTCCTATTCATAATGCTTTAGTCTTCACTTGTCATCAAATGAGGTGTCTGGGGAGGGAAATCGTACATTTTGGAGAATGCTGAAGACTGCTGGATCTGCATGTTCAAGGTCTGCCGAGAGTAACTGTCATGAATCAATTCAGCTGCTTGCTATTTGCGAATTCAATTGACAAGTAGCAAACCTTTTGTTGACTTTCCATAGTCATTCGACTACTACTCGCCGCTCTTCTCGCGCCACACATTGAAGCTGCTGCTCTTTGCGCAGTAGTAGCCCTGAACACAGTTCTTGAGGCTCCTTTAAAGAGCGACATGATTTCCTGTATTTAAGTTAGAGATTCCAGCTTTTCATGGGTAAGAAATGAAAACATACGACTAAACTATAAGCAATTGCTTGCACCGAAAAGTAGAGCTTTGTTTGTCAATATGCAATCAAGTGATTTCCAGGACCCCCGCCATCGGGTATAAGCTAGCACCTTATCCGGTTGAGTGTCGGAACTTGAGATATGCCGATCTCTCCCCTCAATGTGCATTTATTTCCTGATAACAAATATTGAAATAAAATAGATATGATAGAATGATATGAGAAATGGAAATGAAATGGGATAAAAAGACAGAACAGTCGCTATCATTGGAGTCTTTAAAAGCTGCAACTTCTTCTATAACAAGAACAAGGTTTCAATCATGGCGGGATTGTGTATATTCATTTGATGAATCCTTATACCCTCTGTTAGCATGAGAGGGAATTGCGATGCCACCATTGATATCATTTCTCACAACTTTACGTCCTATTCACATTCAATCATGGAGGCACGTCAGAGGGGAAGAGCTTCGAAAATGGTGACGTAGTTAATGGGATTCTTATCGGCATACCATGTATACATATGTATGTACGCTCGAATAAAATAGTGGAGGATACTGGCGGATTGTAAAATGGGAGCGGATACAAAAGAGAATCTGGGGATGTGAGGGTAAGGGGCGTTGAAAATGCAATTTGAATGACCAAAGAGAATGAAGTAAACAAAGAATTGGACTCAAAAAACATACACCACAATTTGAACCGAAAACTTGAGAATGTGTAGGACGGAATGGAGTTATCACCAAGGTAATCATGATATGGAGAAAAGCTGGTATCGTTTACACGTTTGAACCGTCTGATTGCAAAAAACCATTGAACACCAAAGAATCTTGAGTGAAAGATCATGATACCATTGCCCGTGCGATAATGCAGGATATCAAAAGATATCGAAAGCAACCGGCCTGTATTATAAACCTTGCCAGATACACTCCATATGCTACCACCACAAAAGCCCAACCATTTACTTTGTCTCGGTCTCCTCTGCCTCGCCGAATTGAGCTGCCTTCTTGGCTTGGTTTCTCTCGACCTTTCTCTCGCGGGCAGCCTTGGTCTTCGCACGCTTGGCGTCCATCTCCTCCTTGAGGAGTCTTTCACGTGCCTTCTCGGCCTTAGCTCTGTGGATCTATTGTAATATGTCAGTTTGGTGCTTTCAATTAGCAAGCAAGAACCAATATAATACTTACGTGTTCGACCAATGCACGCTTGTGCTTGAAAGTGTTACCCTTGCTCAAGTGGTAAAGTTCGTGGTAAAGGTGTTTGTCGATCTTGCCGCTGGCACGGTACTTGACTAAGAGACGTCTGAGGACTCTAAGACGACGCATCCAGACAACTTGGCTAAACAAATATTAGCCCAATAATCCTCTTCCATAATCTATCGTGTAAAATGTATGTATTTCTTGATGATTTTTTGTCGGAGTGGCGAATGTCGTACCTTGGCATACGGGCATCTGCGGTACCCTTTCTCTTACCGAAACCACGGTGTCTACCAATTCTTCGTGCAGCGGTGAGTTCACGAGCGCGTGCGCGGGAGTGCATGGTGACTGGCTTGCGGATGATGAGGCCATCGGAAACGAGTTTGCGGATGGTTTGACGGGAGTTGGCGTTGGAGATTTCGCTGGTCTCGTTGGGGTCGAGCCAAATCTTGCGCTTTCCGCAGCCGACGACGGAAGCCGCCAGACGTTTCTGAGTTGTAAGGTTGACCCTATCGTAAGAAAAAAGAGTCAGCTTTTGATGCTTTCGATGTTTTTAAAGTCATGTTGTTGGTATCGCTTCAAGAAGGCTCGCAACGCATCGAATCAAAGAGAAATGATCGATTGAATGGGATGGAAATATCTAGCAACAGCGTGGGCTTACATCTTGACTGAATTCGTGGTCGTCGGTGGTGGTCGTCGATATTGTCGTTTGTCGATGGCGCTCGATGTTCAAGATTCAATGCGTGGTCAAGATTTCCCTCGCTAGAATTTCCACTAGTGACTAATCAAGAAAAATCTAGGGCTGTCCCCTACCCACAATCTTGGAAATTTGATTAAAAAGGAAAAAAAAAAGTTTGAGGAATTGCAAAAATAATCGAAATTTTGAGATTCATCAAAGTTTGGAGCTAAGTGAATGCAGAAAAGAGAAAACAACTGGTTGTCTTGCTGAATAGTTCAATTGAAATTTCCCAAAGATTCACAAATCACGTGGAGCATGTCAATCCATCCTATGATTAGTCATCACAATCCCAATTGTTTTCGGGTCCGCTCAAGGGAAAGAAAGCCGAACGCCGAAAACACCCATTCAGACTCGTTATTCAAAGACTGCCAATGTTCAAAAGCAACACTGACAATTGAATAACCATTGTTACATTTGGTGTTTAGCTTCATTTATTTAAGAAAAAAATTCAAAAAAAGTCGCAAGGTCCTCGAAAATCCTTCAATGTTGAAACGATTGAATTAGTTGAACAATGCGTGGTTTAGAAGTCATCGATTTTTTTGATACATACGAGCAATTCGAATTGAAATTCATATCTAGTGATTTTTATTGATAATGCAAATGCTTTTCTTATGCTGAAATTTATCATCACATCAAATCGTAACCTCATTTCCTTATGCATCAAAAGCCTTTTCGCCCAAATCCACCTTTCCAATACTTGAGATCTCCTTTTCATCATCAACCTCATCATTAGAAAGACCCAGTCCACCCTGTCCACCTTCGGCTTCTTTCCTCTCTCGTGCTGTGTTGCCTAACCTCAATGCAACCCTCTTAAAGTAATCCTGCATACTTCTCTTTTGATTTGGTGCCAGTTCTTGAGCAGCGATGTATTTATCAAATACCTTGCTTTCTTCTTCAACTACGTTAAACAATGCGAGGAACGCTGCTTCTGCTGCTAGCTTGATAGGGATGACAGGATCTCGAACACCTGCAAATACAGGAGTGGCGAGTAAGGGAAGATGTGGTCGAACTGCGTCTGTTTGGTGGCGACAGATTGTGCGAATTACTACAAGTGATAGACGACGAGCATCAGCCGAATTTCCTGGTTGAATCAAATTTGCTAATGATTCAAATATTGGTTTCGTCGTTTCGAATTCATGGTTTGCGGTCTCAGCAAGAAGGTATTTTCCAGCGGCGAGGATACAGTTTTCTGATATGAAGTCCTGAGAAACAGTTAGTCTTTGACCTTGGAAATTGATACGATTCAACTTACATTTTTGCTTGCCATGCCTTGGCAAATGACTTCCGGTAAGTCATTAGCGAAGGCAGTTTCCGTCAATGCGGATGGTGCTTCAGCAAGGACAGCATTTAATGCGAGAACCGTAGATGGAGTAAAGTGGGTTGTTACCACACGATTCTTAATCAGCCCTGAAGCGTTTTCGGGGGTTAAATTCTTGATCAATGCTGCGAGGAGTTTGGCATTAGTGATAGCCATAGACACATCATTATCCTCTGGGTCAGTATCGATCAACCCGAGTACTGCGCTGCGCGAAGCCTCTCCCATATTAGCACCAGCTTTACTGATAACCTCATACAACGCCTTAAGCATGGCATTCCTGACTCCGGAGTCCGAAGTTCTTGAACCTGTAACTAGCTCGGCGATCAAAGGATCAATTCTTGGAGTCAAGGTAATCAAAGTACCCAAAGCTTTGGCAGCACGAGTTCTGAGAACTTCGCTCGATGTATCGGCCAAAGACTTGGCAAATGTACGTTGCAATTGTGGAAGGAAGGGTTTCAAGAACGTCGGGATTTTCTCCAACAAATTGTTCAAAGTTAGAAGAATGGCAGCTTTGACGTCGACAGACTTTTCAGAAACTACACGAATAAGCGGACCAGTGATCTGAGTAACAAATGGCTTCAAAGAATCTCCACTTGTTCGGTCAACAATGTCGGATATAGCTAAGGCAGATTGTGTACGTTGTTCAGCAGTACCATTCATAAGACCATGTAAGAAAATGGGCAAAATGGCGTTGATACCCTTGGGCAATCCGAAACCAGGTAAGTTGGATCCGGGTACACCGACGTGTTGTAAAGTCTGTCTTGTCGAATAAATGAGTGTTTCCATTTCTTCCTTCCTTAATTGTTTGGTGAACTCGGAAAGTGCACTCCAGGCGGCCTTGACAACTTCAGGATCTCTATCGTCGAATGAAACGAGTAAAGCGCGTACAATATCTTGGTTGTAACGAGAGTAGTCAACTGTAGCTGCGGCAAAGAATTTGGCGAGGCGATGGTCCACGTTTGCTCTTCTGCGATGATCATCGTGCTTCACTAATGCAAGAAGAACATTCATAGCCACATTGAGGCCATCGAACTCGTCGATGGATTGAACGACCGTGTCAAAGGATGACTCGAGCTCTAACTTGAGATCCTCATCCTTGGAAGAAATGATGTTATCCATCAAAGAATTCAATATGGTAGGTAATCTTCTTGCCATCGCCGGCCCTGCAACGGTTGAAAGCGAGGCAAGAGCCCTGGCATTGAATGAAGATATAGGCGAGGTTGTAAGCGTTGGTATGAGGTTTGGAAGAATGATATTTGATCTTGTCGTTTCAGTCAACAAGGTCAGGAGTGCAGACAAGGCATTGTCAGCCTCATTTTCTGTGCGGAGTAAGCTTAAGAGATATGGCAAGACCTGGTCGACAGCCTTTTTGCCGAGGATTTGCTGCAGCGAATCGAAGGCTTCAGCTGCAGCTTCTCGGACTTCGTCATCTGAGTCTATCAAAGCAACTCTAACAACAGAGATCAACGTCTTCTCATGATCTTCCAAAGCCTCTGGGGAGGCTGATGAAATCAATTCACGGAGTGCAATACATATTCCTTGCTTAGCATCTGTATCTGTAGAATTCTGCAGGCCATCCTCCAAGGTGGGCAGTAGGGTTGAGAGAACTCCATCACCTGCTTTGCGAATCAATTCACCAAGTGCATTACCTGCAATAACCTTCTGCTCCATGTTGGAGCTTCCCAATCGTCGGATAATGAGTTGAGTGAGCGTAGGAATAAGCTCCTTAAGTGTTCTAGGACTCGCGACAAGAGCTTTCCAAACATTGACAGCGGCTGTTCGAACCAAGCCAGAAGTATCACATCTGCAAATGTACAACGAGGATAATACCTTGTTACGCTTCTCCTCACCAAGTACCTCGAGCAACGATGCACCAGCTTCTTGCGCACCTTCTTCGACCTCATCCTGTTCTGTATTCGCACTAATACCAGTAAGGTTGAACAAAAGATCACCAACCAATTCGACGGAACTGAGTCGAATCCTGTAATTGTCGTCTGCCAGACCTCGCTCCAATTCTGGCAGCAAAAGATCAATGGCTCTCGTGGCGAAATTCTTGACAAGAAGACGACCAGCTCTCAAAGACGTGTCACGAATCGATTCAACGTCGTCCGCCAGACCAGAGAGAATAGGTGGAATAATCTTACTAAGGTAGTTGGCGAAACTGTTTCCGAAACATACGGGCAAGAATATGAAGAGCGACATGAAGCCTTCCCGAACGGAGGGTTTGGATGAAGCAACATTTTGAAGAATTGTTGGAAGAGTGTCCTCGAGGCGGCTTGTACCCAGTCCGGCAAGAACTTCACTGAGTGCCTGTGCAGATCCCAACCGGTCACCGGCTCCAGTATCTGATTTAAGTGTTTGCATGAGACCTGGAATAAGATCCGGAAGAGCGTCTTCTCCCAATTTCTCGATGAGAGAACCAAGAGCTTTGGATGCAGTTGCACGAGTAGTTGGTACGGGGTCAACAACTGCAATTTTCAAACCAGCAACTAAGATTGGAAGATGCGATACAAGATCCTTTCTCTCTGTTAAATGAGCAAGACTACCAATGACCTGGGCAGACTTTCGTTTGGTTGCCGATCTATCACCCAAACCTCTCTCAAGAATACGAACAACGAGAGCAAGGGAAGGTGCGTCAAGATAATGAACGAAAGACACCTTGATGAGCGAGTCCAATGCATTATCCGTGTACTTAGTAGGATCACTGAGAGCCTTGAGAAGGACATCGACAAGGCTCTTGATCTCAGGGTTGTTGATAACTTCTCCGAAGCGCTTCAAACTGCGATTGGCAGCAAGACGGACCTCTTTGTGACTGTCATTCAATACACCCGTCAAGGGTGGAATAATCTCGGGAAGACTCTGAGCAAGTTGTTGCGGATCAAGATACGCCATTGCACCTAGGAGATCACAAGCACCCTTCTTACTTCGCCATTGGTCATCATCAAGACCATCAAGTAGTGTTGGCAAAATTTGTTTTACTCCATAAGAGCTCAGGCTTGCAAAGCACACTTTTGCTGCTGCCAAACAACCTTCACGAACATCTGCGCTTGAGTCACCGAAGCTCGAGAGCAGTTGAGGCACAATTTGAATGACGTAAGGCTCAAATATGCGACCGAGAATCATGGAGAGAAGTTCATAAGCTAATAGAGCTCCTTCTCGGTGATTGACATCCTTTTTATTGTCGATCGCACCTTTCAGTGTAAGCATGATTCTGTATTCTCGTAGAGCGGATATTCCTTTTCCATTAACAAGACCTGCAAGACCATATGCTGCACCACGTCGACCGGCATATTTCTTCGAATTGAACAGTCTGTCGAGAACTAATTGGATGTAGTCCAAAGTATTCTCCTTGGATGCACGAACGAGTGGGGGCAAGCACTCAGCCACGGCATATTGTACAGTCTCAGATGGGGTGCTTAATGTCTCTAGAAGCCTGTCTACAACCTTCGGCACACGTTCATCGCCGGCTTTCAGATGTTGTGCTAGGGCACCATACATGATGATAACGGCCTCGTTTACTCTATCGGAAAATTCAGAGCCTTTGTCCGGTGTCTCGAGTGTGCGTTCAAAAGTCTTCATCAATTCTTCCACTTTGTCCTTTCCATGAATAGCTATAATAGCTGTGGCAGACTCAACCATTTCTTCTCGAACAATTGAGTTTCTATCACCAAGTGGCCCTTCAATTAAGAAGTTGAGGAATGGAGTAAGGAGCGATTCATCAAAAACTAAAGCCAATTCTCTGAATGCAAGTGCAATTCCATTTCGGGCTTCCCATGGGTCCGATAAATCCATCTTCCTGGGCATACCATACTCATCAAGCTGGGGAACTCGAGGCTTTGCCCACTCTGTATAAGAGGATTGCAGACGACTAAGCACATCCTTGAACGTTGAAGGCTGTAATTTTACAGCCTCGGCGATAGACCTAGCTGCAGCTCGTCGAAGTTGCTTATCCATGCTTTCGAGATATGGTAGCATTCGGAATGGTGATTCGGTAGAAATTTTAAATTCACTTTCCTCCCAGATTTCTCGCCCAAGCTCAACATTCTCTTCTACATCGTCATGGCATGCTAACCAGATTTCATTGGAAAAATCGAGCTCACTCATATCAATCTCTGCACTAATTGACTGTAATACCGAGGTTCGTACAGCGACTTGTGGAACAATGGCTCCTTGTGCAAGAATTGAGATCTCATTATCAGTAATGTTTGGTGCGATACATCTGCATAGATCTGTCAAACAATCTTTGATTGCCTTGTAATGCTGATTATAGGTCTGCATCGACGAAATTAAAGTGGAGAGAACTTCGTCCCGAGGTACCAAAACGTCGGAACAGGCATCAGTATGAAAAGAAAGGAATTCCAGGGCGAGAACAAGTTGGGCATCAGCATCATCGCTTTCTCCAAACCCACCATCTCGAAGTACTAGGAAGACGAGAGGAAGAATATAGATTAGAGACACTGTATCGAATGGGCGTTGTTCTGCAGAGAATCTTAGGCGATACAATACACGTGTGATAAGAGCCCCAAGTGGTTCTTGAGTCAAGGCTGGTGGTAACTGCGGAACATTCATAGCTCTAAGCGTTGCCAACCCAATGAACGAACGGAGTATACCTATACGACTAGAAACTCTTTCGGCACAAAGAATGTAAGCATCTGGAGCAGCCGTACCAGTAATCAATCCAGCTCCAGCATTTATTACCTTTACCAAAGCTCTCACGGCAGCTCCCATCCACAACGAAGCTTCTGTTGGGGGTCCTGTTGCAAGACTTTTGATGATTCCAACTCCACGAAGAAGTCTTGACTCTAGAGCTTGAATCTGGCGTCTGATTTCTGATTCTTTCGATAGTTGAGCCTTAACTTTGGCTGTTTCTTCCGGAGTGAGCTTCTTCTGCTGACCCTTTTTCTTCGCCAATGAGGCTCGGAGGTCTTCCTCCCATTTTAAAGTATCGTAATCCTTCGTGTTCTTGTTCGGGGTATGACTTTGAGCTTTAGATGCCAACACATCTATGAAGGCAGTTCCTTCTGGAGTACGGAAAATGGCTGCCTCTGTTGGACCAACATTGGCGAGCTGAGTAGCGTCCAGGTCTTGCTCTACTAGTTCAACAATTCGTGCTGTCATAACTTCTGGAGCAACGAAAGCAAGCTCAGCAGCGGCATTATATGCAGCGTCTTTGACAGCCTTGGATCGTGGTACTGCGGCAGAGTCTTGAATGCTCGTAAAATCGAGAATCTGCTTTAACAAAGCGTCTCCACTTTCTCTAGCAAGATTGCCAGGATCAACCTCAGCCTTCAGGCACAGCTCGATCCAGCTTACTCTTGGTAGCAGCTCTGGTCTACAGATAACCAACAGTGATATCATTTGGTCCTTAACTACCGCTTGATCAACATCACCACCCCGTCGTGTGATTTCGGCTGGTGTCAAACAGATGGCTTTCAGTACTAAATGCAAATTCTCATTTTCCGTTTTTGCCGATATTGGAGCACTGTCTTTTTCTCCAAGCTCAATAGATTGTAACCACCTCCACAAACCAGATGTGATGATTTTGGATACATTGCCAGGAAAGCGAACGTATAGCTGGGAAAGTAAATGAGAAGCATGTCTTCTGACATCATAATGTACATTAGGAGAACATATAGAAAATATGACAGCTTGAGACCAGCCAATAGCTGATGGGGATGCCGGGTCTAGAGAAGCGAGCTGATCCGGAAAGGCAAACAGGGCTCTAACAAACCACATGAAATCATCGCAGCTAGAGAGTTTGCTATAAATACGAGGATTCAGTAAGAAAGATGGCTTAGGCTCCATAAGTAGTGATTGATGTGAGACTTGAGCCTTTTTGAGTGCTGCGTCAATCTTCGGGCCTGAAATAACACCTAATTTTGTCTGTGAGATTGCAGCAAGAACATAAGCTGCAGTGACAAGGCCAGACTGAGCTGCAGGTATGGAATTCGCTGTCACTTCTTGCCAAATATCTACCAATGCTGTGATGACCTCTTCTGCCAAGGCCTTCGATTCAGATAATTCAGATTCTTCGGTGTCCCATAGCAATTCTCCGAGGCGGATCGTCCATAGTTTCTTGACGGGGACCTTTTTATCGGAAATACCTTTTGTGAAACTGGTAACGATGGATTTTTCCAGAGGAGATTCGTTCTGCACTCTATTTTTTAGGTAATGTAACAAGGCAAATGTCTCTGCTAACAATGCAGCTTCGTTGGCTTCCTTTCCTGCGATTGTCGCAAGGCCAATAGCTGCCGAAGCATTTGACTTGGAGACGGGCAATATTGCTAGCATTTCTGCATAGTTGGCCCTCTGATCTGCTGCAGATAATTTACCCCCTTTTAATGGTGTTAAGATTTCTTCTGACACTTGAGCAATAGAGGTTTCATCATGACATTTGGGTACAATTGCTCTGAATGCAGAAAGTGCTCCTTGACGAATTGTGAGATTGGTCGATTTGATATTGGATAGGATGGGTTTTAGAAGCTTGGTTCGGAGAACATTTGAGAGATCTACTGAGATAGGTAGAGACTGGAAGAGTGGTGTGACAAGGTCGTTTAGTACAATCTCAGGAGCCCTTAGCAGCGCTTTTTCGAGGGATGGTACTATTTCTCGCTCGAAATCTTCCTGGGTAGTAAAGTCCAAGAAAAAATCTTTCAAAGCATTGGCAATATGTGAAGGCAGCGGAGTCCTAGAGGCTATGATCTCACGCGTATAGTAGCCGTAAATTAAAGGCTTCTTGCTTTCCAGAACCACTTTTGCTTGCGGTTTCCTGGCGCACACTCCTGAAATTGCCCCTAGCATCACAGCATTCTTGGGTGAAGGTTGAGCCTCTTTGGAACTCAATTTCTGGACACTGTCTCCGATTGCAGTTTCGAATACAGCGCTTTGAAAAACATTCCGCAGACCCCGCCATGTAGTTTTTAGTGCAGACGGCCTATGTTTCGATGTGATGCATAGTTCAAGTGCCCGCGCATTACTAGTTACGACGACTAAACCCCAGCTCTTCCATCTGGCTTCATTCGTGGTTACCTGTAATATCGCACTACAATATTCGACCAAAACAAAGGCATTGCTTGGAGCTAGCCCTCCCTTCTTAGTTTCGGCATCTAATGCATTCAAAAAGCTTGACAAAAACTCAAAAGCGCAATCGGAATCAAATATATGCCGTATGCACAGCTGAACAGCAAGTCGCGAATCTCTGTCATGGTAATATGGGTATGTGGAAAATAGAAGTTGAAGTAAAACGGGGAAAAGTGTTGGATCGAGTTCTGTAAACAGAGCTTTGTTAGCAGCTAAACACAAGTAAGGGTGTTGCGCGGCAGTTTGTGCATTTGCGTACCTTTTTTTGAAAGCCTTTCCTCGATCAATTTCAACTGTCCTAGTCGTAGATTGGTTGAAGAGGAAGTGAGCGCAGCTTTTGTAAGAGTAAGGTCCAAATCCACCCCCTCATTATGACCGTTAATCTCCACCTCAGACATGTTGTATACCTGCAAGATCTCTCATGACCTGATGGTCTTTTCCAGTATCTTCTCAAGTATCTCAATTGTGTACTCTGCGAACTGCTCGTATGTTTGTTTATACCTGGTCTCTGTTTGCAATTCTTGAGGGGTGGACTGACTGACTGGATCAATGTTATCGCGGCCTCCGAGAAAAAAAGTTGGAGAGAAATGACGACCCTAGCGATATTCGACCGTACAGAGTACAGTAAAGAAATACCGACCCCCACTATAAATCGGCCCCGCGTTTGGCATTAATATTTGGCGTTACGAGGCTGCATTGTTTTAGGTACCTTGACAATTACATTGAACCAACAAATTTAATCACCAATTATCGAAACATATCTAGAAAATGGTTGGTGGTAAGAAGAAGAAGAAGCCAGCTACGAATCCTGCCAGAGGTTTTGCTACCACCTCGATTGCCTCGAAACCCAAAAATGAAGCTATCGAAGCTGTTAAGGAAAAGGATGTAGCAGATGACGCTATTGATACAACTGAAAGTCAACAACTGGGAGAAAAGGCTGGTGAAGTCGCAGGGAAGAGACCTTCCAATCAAGATTCCAATTTGACTCCCGAAGAGTTCGAAAGGCAACTCGAGAACTCTGAGCTTCAAATACTCGTCGAGAAACATTCCCAGAAGTCAAAGAGAGATGCGCTCCGTCAAAAGACCCGATTAGAAACCGATCGCAGAGTTCTACGAGGCCAATCAGAAACTCTCAACACGAGGAAATGGCTACCCCCTGAGCTTATGGAAGAGATCTTGGATTTAATCAAAATGGAAGGGCGATTTTCCGGTCCAGCAACAGATACAACTTCGTTGAAGCAGGTATCGGAAGAGGAGCTTGCAATTCGGCTTTGGACTTTACAACAAGCTCTCGTGGGGGCTGGATTTGTAACAGATAAAGTGTTGTTAGCCCTGCAGCATGTTTTGGATATCTCGGACAAGATTGGCAGTAGTAATAAGGATACAATTTGGGGCATGGAAGAATCGCTGGAATGGCTTTCCCGTGAATGTTCGAGGGAAGAATTGCCTGACTACCAGAATGCACATCGCAGATTAGCATCTTCGCAAAGGTCTCAGAATGGTATGTATATCCATATTGTTTTCTATTTACTAGAGTTAATAAATTGTCTTCCAGGTACACCGTTCGACAGCCCTATGGCCTCGGGAACAAATACGCCAAGAATCGAATCAGATACGAGGCATTTTGCATCAATTCAAACCGGAGGAAATACTCCTCGAAATGGAAAGAAGCAAGAAAACAATAAGAGAGTAGCCATAGTAGATTATGACAGCGATATTGACCCAGAAGATCTCCTCCCAGTATATCTGAAAACCAAAGAAAAGATGTTCATACTCCAAAGCTCTAAGTCTACGACTGATACACGTTCAAATGGCAAAAGGGTTGCCCCGAAACTACAAAATAATGGAAGTCCCGTTGATGTAGAGTCGGCGAGGTTAGCAAGAAAGCTTAAGAAAATAGAGGATGATGTCTTGTTTGACAGATATCCTGCAGAACTACAGTGGAACGAACAAAGAATAAAGCTAGAGAGAGATGCAGCTACCTTGCGCGCTTCTGAATTGGCTGCAGATAAGGAAGTACAAGAATCTGACACTTCAGTGGATTCTGATGATGAAATTAGCAAAGAAGCAGCTGCGATTGGCAGAGCCATGCTTGAGGAAACTGGCAGCGATGACGATGCCGCGCTAGCTGATCTTTTTGCTAGCTTACCTGTCAATGAAGTTGATCCTCTGACCGGTAAAAGCAGTACGGTGATTAATGGTAAGGATGGGACAAAGGTTACTGTTCGAGATTTTGGTAAATGGTCAGGTGTCAACCCAACTAGAGTGCTTGAAGAAGCCTGTCGAGCAAGGTAAGGGGCAAACAATTTACTGGGAATGAACCACGCTTACAAAATGATAATAGGGACTCTTCAGTGAGGTTAGCTTACACTCTCATTTCTGATACGAGTTACTCCAATCGTCACAACCTCCAAATCACCTGGTTAAAATCACAAGATCCACTTGCAACTACACCCCTCCCACAGGTTGAATATGCCTCAGGTCCGAAATTACAAAGTTTTACTATGGTTTCTATATCCACCCCGGATTCCCGCCAATCTGAAGCATATATTGCTACAACTGCATTATTTCTTATTTTTGGGTCGTCAGCAAAAGAAGATAAAGTTTCTCTCCGCTTACCGGCGGCATGGCGTGATCTTTGGACAGAATTTGCTGAGATCAAGAAGGAAAAATCGGATGAAGAAGATCGAAATGCTATCAAGACGTTTCGTGATTTAGTTCGCGCAAAACGAGATCAAGAATTAGAAGATGGTGTTTTGATACATAGCGCTTTCCGAAATCGAGGAGCGGTCAGGACGCCTGGTAACGAGGAAGCTTCTATAGACAAAGGTCCCAAGGCAGGATTTGCTCCCGAGGCATACCAGAGAATATGGGCTGAAAAATCCTCATCGCACAGTTATCAAAATATGCTTCAGTCACGAATGCAGCTACCTATGTGGTCATTCAAAGATGAGGTACTCGGTGCTATAGATCGCTCACAAGTAGTTATTGTTTGTGGTGAGACTGGATGCGGAAAGAGTACGCAAGTCCCAGCATTTATTCTGGAGCACCAATTGTCCAGAGGAAAGCCTTGCAAAATCTATTGTACGGAACCTCGACGTATTTCTGCAATCTCTCTTGCTCGCCGTGTGAGTGAAGAGCTGGGCGAACGCAAGAGCGATCTTGGCACTTCTCGCTCACTGGTAGGCTATGCCATCAGACTCGAGTCCAATACATCAAAGGAGACTCGACTTATATACGCTACTACCGGAATTGTGATGCGAATGCTCGAGGGATCAAATGACCTTAGAGATATCACGCATATCGTCCTTGATGAAGTTCATGAGCGCACAATAGACAGTGATTTCTTACTGATTGTCCTTCGAAAACTATTGGTGCGGAGACCGGATCTGAAAGTTGTTCTAATGTCTGCAACAGTCGATGCCGATCGCTTCTCAAAATATCTAGATGGTGCTCCTGTCTTGAACGTCCCAGGCCGTACATTTCCTGTTCAGGTCAAATATCTAGAAGACGCCGTTGAGCTCACAGGATTTTCTCTAGATAATGGTCTGCAAGAAAAGTATACTGACCTTGATGACGATGTTGAGCTCGCAGATGACGTTTCTAGCGAGGCAACGAAAAGTGAAAGTACAAAGGCTCTACGAGGATATAGCAGCAAAACTCGTAACACTATTGCACAATTCGATGAGTATCGGATTGAATTTGATTTGGTTACGCAGTTAATTGCAAAGATCGCTGCTGATGACCGGTTCGTGCCGTATAGTAAAGTAAGTTGCGTCTAAGTGAATCCTCCGGTTTGCAATTCTTGATGTGAACCAGATATTCTGGTATTGCACCAAAGATCGCGTCCAGTCCCAGACCCTTTAAGTATCACTTTAAACCATGCTAACTCCTTAAAGGCCATCCTTGTATTTCTTCCAGGTATTGCTGAGATACGAACCTTGAATGATATGCTCTGTGGACACCCATCATTCTCGTCAGACTGGTATATATACCCGTTACACTCCACCATCGCAAGTGAGGATCAAGAAGCTGCCTTCCTTGTGCCGCCACCTGGAATTAGAAAGATCGTTCTGGCTACCAACATTGCTGAAACTGGTATCACTATTCCAGATGTCACTTGTGTAATTGATACAGGAAAGCATCGCGAGATGAGATTCGATGAGAGAAGACAGCTCTCCCGTCTATTGGAAACATTCATTAGCAAGGCAAATGCTAAACAAAGAAGAGGTAGAGCTGGAAGAGTACAAGAGGGACTCTGCTTTCATCTTTTTACTAAATATAGACATGACGAAATCCTGGCCGATCAGCAAACCCCAGAATTCCTGCGGTTATCTCTTCAAGATCTTGCCATTCGAGTCAAGATTTGTAAGTTGGGTGGAATTGAGGAGACATTGAGTGAAGCATTGGATCCTCCATCTGCTAAGAACATCAGACGCGCCATTGACGCCCTTGTAGATGTTAGAGCCTTGACAGCAGGAGAAGATTTAACGCCTTTGGGTCTCCAATTGGCGAGGTTGCCACTCGATGTTTTCTTGGGAAAACTTATGCTTCTTGGTAGCGTTTTCAAATGTCTCGATGCAGCAGTAACAATCGCTGCAATTCTATCCTCAAAATCGCCTTTCTCTGCTCCTTTTGGACAACGACAACAAGCGGATACTGTCAGACTTGCCTTTAGAAAAGGTGATTCGGATCTTTTAACAGTTTATAACGCCTACCTAGCTTGGAAGAAAGTTTGCATGGCCAATGGCTCCGAGTATCAATTTTGTCGCAAAAACTTTCTTAGCCAGCAAAGTTTATCGAATATTGAGGACCTGAAAGGTCAATTGGTGGTTTGTCTTGTAGACTCTGGGTTTCTCCCTCTCACAGAGGCTGAGAGAACTGCTCTAAACAGGTATGTTAACTGTAACTATTTGCTGAAGATAGTCTAATTGATGCAGAACACGTTACACGAGTCGTCGTCGACAATTTTTCGAAATACCCTTCAGAATCAATGCAAACAGCGATAACGACATCATTGTCTCCTCTGTCATTGGTTGGAGTTTCTATCCAAAGCTTCTTATCCGGGATGGTAAGGGATTCCGCAACTGCGCCAATAATCAATCCATTAGTCTACATCCTACCTCTGTAAATAAGGGTCATCATGAGCTCAAATGGCTCTCGTATTATCATATTATGCAGGCCAAGCAGTAAGTTCTCTCTCCACACTCGTTATTTAGTTTCACCACTAAGCTCAAGCAGGTTTTACAATGCCCATGAAACTACAGCCGTAGAGGAATTCTCGATTGCTCTTCTCTGCGGAGATGTCCGTTGCGACGTAAGTTCTATCTAAGTATATTGTTAAACTTTCCCACTAATCTTAATATAGATGTACGCCGGTGTCTTCATATTAGATGGTAATAGAGCCCGATTTGCCGTGTCGGATTGGAAAACGATGCTTGCTATTAAAACAATGCGAGCTCGACTTCGAGACATACTCACTAAATCTTTCAAAATGCCTGGAAAGGCCCTCACAACACAACAACAAAAGTGGATGGATCTCTGGCAGAAGATCTTCTCACAGGAATTCAAAGATAAATAGAGTAGATTGGGTGAAATTGGGATTATACGAACGGGCCGTCATGTTTTATAACAGCCACATAGGCTATGCTAGATACCTAAAAGAAGACTATAGTTTTACCGAAATACCACATATTGTAAAATGCATCCTTCAGCAGAGAATACGCAAATCCTAATGTACTCATAAATTTCTCATTGATGTTTCTGTGATGCCCATTTTCATATATATCTATCTAGCTTTGTTGCCTCACTATATGTGTCAAATACAAGATTCGAAAAGTCTAATAAGTCAATGAAGATGGAGAATACATGAAGAAGTATTATTTGGTATTCGTTTAGATCTTGATGGTGATTTTCCTATGTAGATGTGGGAAACATAATATTTGATTATGGTGAAGAAGTCTAAAATACTTGAGTGATAACACATTCAATACTGATGTTGGGCGGTAGGATCTGCAATATCCAAATTTAATTTGGAAATTTCTTAGTTCTCATATGAGATAGTAGTACTTTTAATGTCCAGATGAAGTGGAACTGGGAGTTAATCTCCAACGCTCATAGTTCAAATCCTCGAGATCGAGTTGGACAACTTCTACTTCATATTAGACGGTAATGCCCCCAATATCCAAATTGAGTTGAAAAACTAATAGCAGAAACAAAAAGGTTACGCTTTCAATGCTTGAAGTTGACTCGGTAGCTTTGGGGCTTAGTTATCTGAAAATTCCACGGTTATAGCCTCAAAATGCTGTTATATCACATACTTTGATTAGTACAATATCTAAAGCGATAATCTTTCGAGTCCATCAAATACTGGGCTTCGACTTGTGGGCTGGATCGGTATCAACTTGTCTCATAGACTAGACCGGTAAAAGTACCTGTTATTGGTGCATAGAGATCCCAAACATATTAACATACTTGTAAGTTCATATCTGATATTACAAAATAAATACACTAGTCTGTTCTTCTTTTTCTAGCGAATCTTAGAGTTTTCATCGGGAGTATGTCTATCATAATTTTCAGTCTTTTCAATGTCACAGCGCATGCAGTGACACTGATTCTGGGACTCCTAAACATCAGTCAAGCCCCTCGATTGCTCTGCTCTTTGACAAATATTTGACGACTCTCGTCTCATATCCTCAACCAAATTAATTCTATTTTCTCAAGTAAAGTCAAATATCCAATAAATACAATTGTATGATCTGGTGTGAAATATTTTGCACGCTATTTTGTCCCATGCTGATCTGGACTATTAACGAATGTTATTGAATTTTCTGATATACAACAATCAAGACTTTATATTGTCTCATATTGATTCAATGATTCAAAAGATCTGAATGCGCGATCTGATTTGCAACAACCACAAGGGCGCATTTCCCATCATTTATCTGAACCATCAATAACTGTAGTTGTATTATCTGATCCGCAACAATTAGAGGATTATATTGTCTCACATTAACACAGACAATCTACGAAGAGTAAAATTAGGCTTTTCTCGGTAGTTCACTGACTTATAGTAACTAGTAATCATTTAGCGCTTTCTGATCTATTTAATTTACATCTAATGGCCCATATTTCTCCCTTTCACTTAAATGCAGCTTTTATCTGCTTCTCACTTAACCGAGGGCAAGTTTTCCTAACGAAACCACGAATATTAGACCCAATAGACCCAGAAATCTCTACCTGATTGCCACCAATCGGTCCATTGATTGATACTACCGTACCACCAGCGCTGGCATCCTTAGCCGCATTCAAACTCTTCAATCCAGAGGACAAAGCCCCGATATCAGGGAAGCTAATTGTGATGACCTCACGAGGGCCTCCTGGAATTCGAGTAGCAACCGAGCTAGGTTTGTCTAGTTGACCTGATAAATGGCTAGAACTAGTGGATTCATCTCTACCTAGAGTAGTAGGAACGAAGGAACCAACTATTGGCTGCTGGGTGCTCAAATGTGGTGTAACTGGCTTGATAGGAGTGAAATTCGCAGAATTTTCCATTCTAGTAGCTGGGGAAGAGACAGCACCGGAGCCTTCAGACTCATCGAAGGAGATATACACGGCTTGCTTAGCAAGACTGGCATTGTCAAAATAGGTGGATGATTCGCTCTCTGGCTGATCAGTCCATGGGATTCTCTCCATGGAGTAGTTTTGGTGGGCTTCTCGGTTCTCTGTGATGCAAACAGAGATCTTTGATAGTTTCTGATCCGGTTTAGCTTCGCGCTGTCTAGCTCGAACACCAGATCTCTTCGACATATTTGTACCGGGAGTGGTTTTTGGGAGAGATGGTGTTTGCTGATTTTCATCTGGCTCTTTAAATAAGATGGCGCCAGAGATCTTCTTATTGCTAGCTTCTGAGATAATCTTAGATGTGGTAGCCGTAGCTGTGATAGCAACAGTACTCGGAGTAACGGCTGTTGAAACTGATGTTGCCATGGTATTATTCATCTCTTGCTCATCCATTAATCTCCCAACCTCCTCAAGAGACATTAATTCATCTTCCATGTTACACATGTTGTCCGAGGTATGGTAGCTACTAGCAACTGATTTGACGGTACCGTAGTTCGTGAGAGAAAATGTACGAATGAGAGTCAAAGAGAGGCTTTACGGCTAGGAAAACAAAATAAACAATGTACTCGCGTACAAAGATAGTAGCAGCGATAAACAAACGAAACAAATCAACTTCACTTAAGGATCAATTTAAGTTCTGTTTGCCGTAGTTTCTATAACCGTCTACTATGTTAATACAGAAAACATGAGTTCTCTCATGATATTAATTTACAAACATAATAGTCACTCTGTTTACTTTCAGGTGGTCAATTTTATGTACCAGAATATTCTCCGTTCATTTTCTTTTATTATCCAAACACACTTGTGACTTTCAAGAGCCTCACTCAAATTAAAACGCATATTGTCAAGTGTACTACAATCTACTTTGAAGCTTCCATGGCTGGAAACAAAAGTGAAAAAAACAGACGATGGTGCTATAGAGGTATGGCATGATATCTGTAAAGAAGAAGCGTATTTCATGAATGTGTTTGCAAGAGGGTACGTTCTTATTGCACCATTATTCGTAGGTTCACGGAAATCGAGTTTGAAGCATTGCTGGTCTAGAAATTTGTATTTGTTTAATTACCAGAAGCAAATAAGAGAAGAATCCTGAGAGCTGAGAACCTTCTCGAATAAATTCTTATCTCATCTATTCTCTACCTCTGTTCTCGATTCCGGTGGTCACAGAGTCGAGTGAAAGACAATTCGAATGCCTGATTTTGCTCCCCATGCCATTGGAGTCCTGAGACATGCTTTGATTTTTATCAATTTCCAGGAAAATTCTTTCCAATTTCGCGATACATCACTTCCAGCGCCTTTATGTTGACCTCATTTTTCTAATCCGTACGTGAATACTTCACTGTCGCGCTTCTTCCGGAGCTGTCTGCCAGTATCTCTAGAGTGCGTTGTATCGTTCCTGGTTTCTGCTTTCAAAAAAGACTGCACTTCCTGCAATGATATTCTTAGTATCAGTTTATCTTGATTTCTCATAAATAATGAATTGCTCACTCTACCTTATTGAAAGACATTACATTTGCCATTATTCGTGGCATCTGCAGCTCCAGTGTGAGAATTTGGCTTTGAGATTTACAAGAGCTGAAACGCCTGCGGCATAATAGATAAACCAAATACATTCTATACCTACCACAATCACAGTGAGACAGTCTTCTTCAGTATACTTTGTTGACTTTTAGGTTTCCACAGCAGCTTGCTATTGTTGATGGCTGTTCCCGAAGTTCTGCCGCCCCTTTCATAAAAAGTGTATTCTCGCTTCGAGGAAAACCCCAAAAATGTCATCAATATCTTTGTGAGCGACCTTTTCCATGAAATTTAACTAAGGTAGATGGTATATCAATCGGTTGTTGTCGCCATTTTTTTGCTTCTCCTCGTTCTTTTTCTTTTTTTCGTTTTCTTCATTAACCATTGATCGGTTAGAATTGGAGAGAAGATTGTGATTGTGAGTGAATGCTCTGGTGAGTTCTGCAGAATTCAATTTTCTCATCAGCAAAGTCTTGGAAATATGATGGGATATACTACACATATGGCAAAGAAAATATCATAATATGTGAGTTGTGGAAGCTGACGCGGATTGTATAAATTTATTGCACAGGATACTGGAACTTGGTGGGCATATCAATTGTTTTGACAAGTACACTCATCTTGTTGGCAAGTCAATATCCATTGTGACTGAGATTACTCTGGGGGAGAGGGGTGCCGAAGAAATAAATTTGCGGGAAAGAATAAAACTCGCTCAAAATTATCAAAATTAAAACACGGTGATTTCGTGTAAGAAATAGCCGTAATTGAAGTTGTTATTCATGAGGCGATCAATCATAAGATCGAATGATAGCTTTCTGGAAAAAGACTGAGTTCACTGATAACATACTCACATTTCAGCCTAGTAGTCGTCGAAGAGAAAATCTTGGGGGGAAACATCCATTAGCGCATAACATTTATGGAGATACTATGCACTTTCGGTCCACTTCTCTGAGGACAATTGGAAGCAGAAATGCAGTTAAGGGACTTAGTGAATGGACTCTTTTGGAAAAACAAAATGGCTGATCAATTTCTATATATGATGATGTTCCTCTGAACCCCCCGTCTGAGACTTTCAATTGGTTACAATGGCGCAAGATTCTCCATGAGCTTGTGTCTTTGCAATCATGACTCCTCGATCATTGATGTTGACTGTACGGGCTGAGAAGTTATCGCCCCAAAGTCGTTTCTTCTAGGCCGTAACGTTACTGTTTTCTCACAAGAGGATGAATTTTTGCTGTTGGCATCATCTACAGATCGAGGCGTAAAGTACTTTTTGTGAAGGCTTGCATTTTCTTCATTTGACAGAAGACTGAGAAGCTCCGGCTCTGTTGCAGTGCCATAGTAGGTAGTATAGTCGGTCCATTCATCAAAATTGACGTCATTCGTTGGGTATGGAGGATACTCTAATGGAAAGAAACTGGGCTCTTGAGACGATAGAATTGGATTATGTGTGGAGCTAACATGTGTATGTGATTCTATACGCTCTTTGTTGCTGCGAGGGGGTTTGAGACGAGATTGGACAACCTGTCGTTGAACTGTGCGAACAGGGGTTTTCACTCCAGGTGAAGAAGATCCAAGAGGCTGATGAGCTAAATTTGAAGCTAATAATTGAGAGCTTTCATCAAGTTGAACCATAGAAAGGTCGCTTTCACCTGCAAAGCTCTCTTTCGAGCTATAGTTTTCCATGTTTAAAGGTAGATCTGGTGATGTAGACTCATTTTCCAGCTGAGTGACTAAGAATTGATAACTCTCCAGCATGTCGTCCATTGTACCGTGGGATTTTAGAGAAAGACGGCTATTGGCTCCTAGATTTGCTGAACGAGTGATGATACTTGGAAAGGTCGAATCTAGACTTGGATTGAATTGAGGGAATTTCTTGAGGAGACCTTATGTAGACCAAACAATCTTGTTTTTCAAATATTGAGATGTTTAGTAGAATTGACATGAATAAATACATCCATAGATATAAAGAGCTCAATAATTAACTGCTATTCTTCAGAAATTGTACCACACTACCTTCCTTTCAATCATCAATCTAGCAACTACAGCCAAGTGAATCAAATTCGTAGTAGGAGTTGTTAATAATTTGTTGTTTTTTGAAGCGTAAATTCCAGAGGAATACGGCCACATCAGCATGATAGATACAATTGCGCACCATGTGAGATACGGTAACGCATCCATAAATATAAAAACCCCAATTGAAGTTATTGAACACATAGAAAGGGATCATCGTAAAAGTGCCGTATACACATTTTCATCACATCATACAATATTGGCCCTGATGTACGGTTTCCAGGAACAGCCAAGCAACTCATTCCGATTGCTATCATCAACACATCATGATTCACTTCTTTCTCGGCACCGGTACAATATATCTAAAGATACCTTAATTCTAGAACAAACAAGTCAAGCATATTCGGTGGTCAAGCTGTTATATGCCTCGACTTCCACTTCTGAGATTCTCATACTAAAATATTCGCTCAGGAAGACAATTGATGGATCGACAAGTCCGACCTCTTCGGAGTGTGGCTATAAGCAACTGGCCCAGCAGTACTGAAATCAACATCAAAACTGGCAATGGGACCCACTACCTGGCTTGTACTGAGAGCGAGTCACGTGACATCAACTCCTAGTATCTATAGCTTCTCCTCTGGAGACCTGAAAAGAACAACGAATTTCCCACCACCTCAGATGACCTCCTGAAGTTTGAGTGCTTCACACTCATGTGTCCCCCTCACCTCGCTGTCGCGATGTAGTGATTCGCCCCATCTACTATGTGTAGCCACTTAGTTGTCTACGGCATTTGCGAAGGCTTTTCTTGTGTGACCTTTACCACCTTCTACCTTTTACAGTACCAGGATACATATGAAATACAAAATACAAAATATGGTGGTAGTTCGAAGATAGGACACAGAATGGTAAGAACACATTCCCTTCCAACAAACAGCTTGATCACTGTACAATATACATTTTTCGCGTTTTGCTTCTGCTGGATATTCCATAATCTTGCAAGACATTACATGTCATTATTCTCAAAAACTTTCGCGGTGCTGGAAAGTAGTTGGTGAGCAAGGACTGATATCAATTGTGATACACTGCGGAATATCTGCGCAACGAAAATTTTGAAGTTGCTAAGAACAGCATCCCTCAATTCTTTTGATTCATAAGTATAACTTAAAGTTGAAGCTAGTAAGTGGCCCCTCATAATGATCATTTTATGAACCAGCAGCCATTTCCAACACTTCGAGCACTTGTTCTTTACTAGTTAGAGGCACCGCATTTGTGGGCAACCACCTGTCTTTCAAACAATTATCCGCCAGCGCATCCAATTGCTCTTTCTTTACACCCACATCCTTCAATGTCCTCGGCATGCCAAGCTCGCTCACAATAGCACCGACCACATCACCTGCATCTGAAGTTCCTCTCTCCAACCCGCTCCTCTCGAGTAGCTCTTTAACGGTAGCTTCACCCCATAATACATCGAGTACTTTTCTTTGACCTTCAATAACTTTCTCGTCATTGCTGCCGTATTTTGCATTGTATTTCAATACATGCGGTAACATGATACAGCTCGTCTCACCATGGCCAACACCTAGTGGTCCTAACTGATGTCCAATTCCGTGACTCCCGCCCATCGGGATAGCTCTGCCAACACCCTTCATTGCTTCCACCACCCCCCACATCTCCTTTAATCTCGCGTCCTCGTTTGTTGGATCTGTCTTAGTAACCAACAAATTTGGTACAAGCAATCTCAATCCACTCGAAAATTCCTCGTCGCTTCCGGCGCAAACGTTTTTATCAAGCGAGCATAGTCCTTCGACACAATGATCTACGGCTCGAATACCAGTGCTAAGCCAAATATGTTGAGGAGTAGAAGTACACAGGGAAGGAGATAGAATGACAAGGGATGCGCCCAACGATGGGTGACTAAAGACCACCTTCTGATGCGTCAAGGTGTTGGTCGCGCCAGCAAATGGCGAGTACTCCCCGCCAGAAAGGGATGTTGGAATGTTGATTATAGGGACTTGACATGGCTTTAGATCTGAGGTTTTAGCCTCTGCCGAGAGAGAATAGAGTCCGTCGGGTGTGGATACATTGTTTGCTAATGCCTAGTTCTGTGTTAGGAAATCCCGCAAGGATTTTCTTTAAAACCAGGGAGTATAAGATTGTGGGCTGGTAGATATAGTACGCATATGACCGCAGGCAGGCCAGAGGTCTAAGGCCACAGAAGATTTTGGTGTTTAACTTTAGGTTGGAGAGTGTTCCGATTATGTGTGAACGATTTTTACATACGAATGAAATGATTTTTGCTCCGTCAGTAAGTGATCCAGCCCCAAGCGTAACAATGATATCTGCTTCTTTCTCTCGCATGTCTTGTACGATTTCCAAGACATCATCCCATGGTGTGTGCGGCTTGATTCCGTACCTCACGCCCACAACCAGATCACCAAGACGTTCTCGAAGAGAGGTAAAATTGGAAGTCTTGCTAATAGAGTTCGATACAATTATGTAGACCTTTGAGGCATGGAATGTATCTTTGATGTGATGGGCACATGCTTCAGGAAAGGGGATGCCGGTTGAAATGTGGGGCTTGGTTTGTGGAGGAAATGCCGGAGTGTAGGTCTCATTAGGGGCTGCCATTGCTTCAAACTTACTATATCCGAGTATTGTAACGAAAAGACTGTTTCTTTGAAGTTTTAATTTAGATGATTGAATGTCATGCAAGATTTTCCTTCATGTAATCGACGTCGGACGTTGATAATGGTCGACTGCTTATTAATCATGCATAACTCACATATAAACTGCCGCCGAACTGCCGACATCCGGAGAATATTGCAACGTCAACCCTCTGAATATATATCATGCTATGTCCCTCTGGATGTTTTGCAGCAGTTTCTTTCTATTTGCTCTGATAAATAATCTAGTCCCTGTATTCAATCCTGGGCATCAAATGATTGTTCTGTCCTTTCGTAAGATCTTTCACGGCTCACCTTTTTTTTCGAAGCACAAACTTTTGGTTCCGATTAAGCGTACTTATCTAGGCAGGTGGTCGAAATATACGAATGATACGCTGAGTAAAGTTCGTATCCCCCGAATGAGAGGTAGACACACATGCTTTCTTCGAAAATGGGAGGCTGGTGAGTGACGATCATGCTTTAAGGTCCATACCGCAATCTACACTGTCAAGGTTTGATTGGCCAAGATCCCAAAATCTAGAAAGTTCTTGTCGAACCGGGTAAAAAGAGTTTGATACCAACATGTTTTGTTGCGTATCTGCACCAGGGTGTCAAGACTAGTTGAAAGTCAAAACTTGCTTTATTGTTTTCTGTTGCATATCTGTACTGGGGTACAGGGATACAAAGTTGCTCAGATTCCTGATCTAGATCCAGTGCTGTCCGCATAAAGGGGCATAATTTAAATCTGTACTTTAATCAGGTTCTGCCGAATCTGTTTGTACGAATTTACAAGGCATCTGGTTCATGAGATGCTGCTTTGCTATTATTGTGGATTTACCAGTATCTGTACCGAAGTGGCCAGCGGCTATCAAGACTTGCATAGTGCTTCTAAATCGTAGTAGTAGGTTTGAGCTGGAGACAGAACGTATTTCCTGAGATATCGGGCGGAAGAGCATGCCAAAACTCAAACGGGCATGTGCATTTATTCAGCATCGATTTGCGTAAAATCTTCATTCAAAACGTGGCTTCCAAGAGGCCACGATATACTTACTTCACCGAAGCAGTAATCAACTAGAATGATTAGCTCGTCCTAGCTTAAGTTTTTCACACTACTAACGGCTTTGACGAATTGCGCAATCGGCTTGTGAGTTTCTGAACGCACAAAAGTTAAAACGAAATGATTAATAACTCTAAATACTTGAACCAACCACCACCAGATTAAACTCAATTTACTCGAAATGCTACGATTCTATTGCGAGAAACTCGTGGTCATATCCTTAAAGTGGGCATTTCATCCAGGATTGCCTTTCTTGGAGAGCTTTACAAGACGTATTGATGAGGCGTAACCTTTCGATCCATGTATGACATTTCGTGGAGGGCGAGGAATGGGTTCCCTATCAAAATATGGATCTATGAATGGAAAGGACAACCAAACTAAAAGTAATATAAATGGGAAGTATAGACGAACTGGAAGTATTAGGAAAGGCCAAAAATCGACTTATGACACGCTGACATTTGATCTAAAATTAATCGACTAATTTGCATTTCTGACATTTTACTAAACTTGAACCAAGGACTTTAGAAGTATCGTCTTCATTTCAGAAGAAGTTGGAAGAGATCTCGAGATGATGCAAACGCATCACCGATTTTTCATCCGCTGGCCCACTGATTTTGATATAGTACAGTTTTGCTCACTGTCTCTCCATTATTCGCTAAATATCGATTGTAAATGAGGCTCAGCGTATGAATATGGGCTTGCGCATTGGCGTGGCATGCCGTGTAACATATGGTTCATGACTCATAGGCCTTGATTGCTTACTGTTAAAACTAAATCTGATAGCGCGTATGAAGCTTAGAGAGCCTTGAAGGTTGATAATGCAGGTTGCCGCGATGTGGCTTCATTACACAAGGCTCAGATTAGTTACGAGTGGTTGGCAAGAGGACTTTATCTCAAACTCAACTCAAGATCTGAAAAAATTGGACGAGTGAAAGTGAGAGTTGAAGGATTTGAAAAAGTGATTAGGCAGGCTGCATGAAATGATGCCAGAGCTACTTGTTTTTTTTTCGATACCACTTAATTGAAAACTTAAATACGGTGCAAATATATAGTAAATCATATGAAAGCATGTCGTTTCGACTATAGAGAAACTTTTTGGAAGTAATTAATGTTAGCTGGACCTTCAAGTTTCGTCCACTTGCATAAATTTATATTGGAATCATACTTTTCTGACCGTTTTTTTTTGGCATGATCTCGAGAATAAAAATACACCCTAAAGTTAGCGAAGGTTGAGATCAGTAAGTTTCATCAGCAATAGCATAAGCTATCTGCTCAAGATATCTTTTAAAAAGTTTGTTAGAAACCGCTAGATAATTGCGCCATCCATAATAAAGTCCTATCTAGAGGCATCTCTTGGTCCAACTCTTGGGGCAGGCGCTCCCGAGAAATACTAGGACTATCTAAATTAGAGCTTGTCACTTTCATAGTTTAATACTTACGATAGTATAGTCAGGTATAACGAATAATTTCCTATTCATACTGTCAACCAAGCCCCTTTTAGTCTAATCCTCAATAAATTTCACCAAGTAATCAAGCCACGGATTTGACACGCTAGACAGGCACTTGCCATTCACATTTAGACCGTAGACACTACCGTATCTTTTCATATTCGGAATTCTACTATATATTTCACGTCCTACAGATAATTGATAACATAAAAAGAATGGACATACATCTTAATCTCCCAACTATCAAACACTTACCATTAATTACTTTGATACTCGAGGACACTCTTTACACATATATTTCGAATCCTAATAAAGATACTGGTCAAGTTGGGAAGAGTCAACTCATATTTGTTTCTATCTAATACCAACAACTAATACCATCTAACAACTCGTCACTTGAGCATATTTGTTCAAGTCAAGCTATTTAATCGTATCATCTTTATTTACATTTATTTCCGTAAGTTTCCCTCTCAATTCGAAACTATCCACCACCAAGCTCCTTGATATTCTCTTGATATCATCATGAACAGTCGCTACTCGGCATCGAGACTACTTATTCAATATGTATTCAATCAAAGAGAGACTCCAAAATAACACACCCTTATCTTATAAAAGTTAAAGTTGTATCTATTAACAGATATTCTAGGTACATCCAGCCATATACTCATAGTCATGTCCTCTTCAAGTTCTGCCGCGCAGTACTTGCAAAGGCTTCAACTGCTCCAAAGTCAGCAACAGGAAGACATCGACGATATGGATGTGAAGGATACAATTGTATCACCACTTGTGAAAGACAGCGCGTAAGTCACCTCTCTATGCCTTTCACCTGCAACTTATAATCCCCTATCTTTCCTCGGCTACGTACGAAGTTGGCTAACTCAAAATAGCGATGTAACTGGCGCCTTTGAAAATTGTCCAGCCGAAATCATCTCGCAGATCATAAGCGAGCTTGATCCCGTTTCCAAAGTTTGTTTCTCGCTAACTGGTTCCCACTTCCGAAGAATATCCAAGAAGTATTCCGACATTGACAAATACATCCATGGTCAGTGTCACCCTTCAAGTCTCGATACCTGCCATGCTTCTAGGCTATCCTTGCCTCTAAGCCTGCAAGTATCGACGTGCGGAAACTTTATATTGGATCTTGACAAGCGCTGCTTTGACTATCTGCCACTTGATGATAGTGAAGTACAATGGTACCCGACTCTCGCGGACTTACTGTGGAACGAGAACTTCTTCTGGAGTGGTGGTGCACAATGGTGCGACGGATGCTACAGAGTTCTGCCACCTACAAGTTGGGATCAGTGCGCAATGGAGAAGGAATTCTGGGACCACTTTGAGAACCCATCGTCGACCAAATTGCTTCCTCATTAATATATCACCGACCTCCTTGCCAGAGCTCTTGCCCAGGGAGTTAATAGACGTCGCTCGGATTATTCTTTCACCGGTGATCCTGCCAGCTTTATCCCGCAAATAAAGGCCCTCAGCTACTGCGGACAATCTTATCAGTCTCAAAGAAACGATATTGATTTGACTATCTGCGCAAAATGCAGAGTCAAGAAGATCGTTACTGATAACGGTCGCAGACAAGAAGCTTGGACCTGGGGATCGAGCGGATTCGAAGGCACTGGAAAGGAGTCTGACGGAGTCGGTATGGTTGGACACGGTAAGAATGTGGGACGGGCTGTGTATGCGGATCATTTGGCGGATCCACAATTGCCCGATAGCTGGATGTATTTCGTATTGTGGGAGGACATCCTAAGAGAATCTGGACTTTTCGTAAAGGATTGTGAGAAGCTAGAGTTGCCGCGTCCGAGACGTAAAGTCACGAAGACTATTGAGTTGACAAAAATGGATTGGTAATTACAAAATTTATATCAATCAATTTATTCAGAGCAAGGTCAAGGATACGGTATCTTTACCAGATTGTAATCATTCACAATAAGAAAAGAAGGGATGAAGGATCCCACAGTCGATACCCATAACTGGGTGGCTAGATATCTGTTCTAGCATGATCATCATCATACCCTAAGGAAATGTATGGTCATCGCAGATGTCTAGATATTATCACCTCATATGTACCACATGCCATTCTACATCCTTAAACCTAGAGGACCTAAGTGTTACATCGGCCGCCAAAATGTGTTGAAGAAGTGGAAAAGAAAGTCATACCTTCACATAATCTAGGGTCTTTGTTCAGGTCTTTCCTAACAGTTCCCACTTATCACTGAGGTGTCCAACATTCAGACGGTGTTTCGTTCCGAAATATCGATGAGAATAATGCAACAATATAAGAACAATCACAACGCAGAAATATAATTCGTCCACCAAGCTCATGAGCTTTTCGGGACGAGTCTCCTTGGCGCTTGGCGGCTCCTTGGCGGTTAATTTTCGAATTTTCTTCTAACCACACCTGTTATTAACAACCATTTTCTTCCTGATATCACGATCCCCACAGCAATTATCGAATCTGCATAGATGGATCCACTGCCATGTAACGGTGTAAGCGCCAAGCCGACGTCGGGGAAAAAATGATGCTTTCCTAGCCGCCAAGTTTCCAATCACCACGTGCCATATGCTCTCCACACGCCGATGTAACACAGGTCTAGAGCAACCACGGGGTAATGTCCGAGAAATGATTGCAGGCTTGAGGTAATCGCTCCAATTGCTTTGGGTTTCGACTCGGTACTTAGTAGTATCGATCCCAAAAGTGCATTAACACGATGCTGGCACAACAAACCCCTGAGGGCTGTTCAGGCACCGTGATCACTCCCGGGGCTATCAACATTATCTTGCCATGACAGCACTACAGTTGATCTCGTGGTATGGATCTGATCAACTTGATCGAGAAGCAAGAGGAGTTCTTCCGTTCGTATTCACAAATTGTTTACTCATCTCCCTCCACCTTTGAAAGAAAACAAATTTCATCTGCAGTCTCCCTAGAATATGCCAATGAAAGGTTTGGCATTTCCTTCCAAGAAGAGTAGTCACTCTCCGAGGCATTTAATGGGTCTATACGGATTTATCGGCGCGAAGAAAGTTATCCTTGAGTGAGGTACAGGAGCTCCGAATACTCTACAGATTTGTGACTATATAAGAGCCATGATGCCATACTGAATGACCATCATCTTCATCCTCTGGCAAGCATCAAAGCATCGAGCTCATCTACACACACAATCGACTTCACTCATTCACCATGGTTGCCACGCTCAAGCTTGTGAGCCTCATGGCCACCCTCCCCTCCGCTCTCGCCTGTCTAGGTTACACTGGGGGACTTCCCAAAGCAACCTCAACCAAGACCAACAGTAAAGTCATCGAAGTTGCTGCTGGAGCCACCTTTGACGGTGGTTGGGCAAAATATGATCGAGGATCCGGTGCTTGCAACGGACAAAGTGAAGGAGGTAAGCAACACAACAACTACTCTAATACATACAAATTCTCCCAAAAATGAGACTAACACGCTTCGCCAGGCGACGCTGATGCCGTATTCCTGCTCCAACCCGGAGCAACTCTTCAAAATGTCATCATCGGCAAAAATCAAGCTGAGGGCGTTCACTGTGCTGGAGCTTGCACTCTCAAATACGTCTGGTTCGAAGATGTATGCGAGGATGCAATTTCCATCAAGAAGGACAAGGCCGGTGATCAATCCTGGATTATCGGAGGCGGAGCATATCATGCCTCGGATAAAGTGGTCCAGCATAACGGATGTGGTACTGTCAACATCATCAACTTCTATGTTGAGGATTATGGAAAATTGTACCGAAGTTGCGGAAACGTGAGTTTTTCTTTCTTTCTACAATCTTCTTTTTCTCTTCTTACTTATCTCCACTCGCTTCTTTTATAAATGCATAACTAACCTCCCCTTTAGTGCTCATCCCAGTGTAAACGTAGCGTCTACATTGAAGGCACGACTGCTGTCAACGGCGGTGCACTTGCCGGTATCAATTCCAACTATGGAGACACGGCCACGTTCAAGAATGTCTGCTATGATGCTGCCCATCCATGCCAGATGTTTACTGGAAACAATAAAGGCAAAGAGCCCACTACGGCTGGATACTGTACCGGATGATTGGTTCCAGATAAACATTCCGAGCGATGGAGGTAAGGAGTATTTGAATGTTTCTGGATAAAGAATGATGGGTGGGCTTTTGAGCGATGGTTGAAGGGTGATCGTTGTTGTTGTCGTTGTCGTTATCGTTTTTTTCCCCTGTGGATATTCTTGAGAACCGATTGAGTGTTTGTACATACAGTAGAAAGCAGTACTTAACTATACTACTTGATCTATTCCATCGTGCACATATAATGACCACGTAGCACAGCACTTGCTTTGACCAACACAATCAACACACCAAATCATCTCAACTTCGCTATGAACTCCGTGATATAAATGCAAAAAAGTAAACCACATGCTCCGAGTTCATGAAAATGATTAAATTAGTTAATAATACTATATACCACTTGATCCATGAAATCATTATTATTCATTCCATCCATCCGCTCATTATTCAATAGAAATCAATCAATCAATCAATCATAGCATGTCTCATCCTCAAATTAACACATACCTAGCATCCCTCACATTAAGTATACTCACCCCTTCATACCCCATCAACCACCCGTCCCCTCCTCTCTCCTGAACCTACCCTACCCTAAAAAAAAGCAGCACCCACAGCAGCCATAACCCCAAAAAACCCCATCATTCCATTAACTCCCACAACCCTCTCCCCAGACCCACTGCTCTGATTGCTACCCGTCGACTCTGCCGCACTTGCCGTATTACTTGCTGAGCCCCCTCCAGTCGTTTGCGCCTTCGCAGTAGTTCCACTCCCTGCTCCCGTAGCCGTTGCCGTCGCACCACCCGCATCACTTGCAGCGGTAGTCGTAGACCAATCTTTTGAGATCGCAGAGGAAGTAGTAGTTGATGTGTAGGCCAAAGCATCGTTACAATAGGCCTGTTTATTGGCGAGAACTCCGGTGTAGCCCGTGTCGTTGGGACATAAATTATAGCAACTATTAGATAGGTTGATTAGTTATGTTGCGGATCAATGATGTTGCAAAGAAAAATGGAAAACCTGAAAGGTAGAGAAGAGAAGGGGAAACATACGTCAAAACTGAATTCCAACTCGTGCACAAACAAAGATAATCGGTAGTTTGACACGCCTGAGCGATCGCCGTCGTCGAACTCACACATGCATCGAGAACATTTTGTGCTTCGCAAGCAGCAGAGAAGCCACTTGTAGCCGCTACTGTAGTCGCAGCAGCGGCATAGGAGACCAAAGCCGCGAAAGGAAGAGCAGCTTTTGAGAAGTGCATTTTTGAATTTGAGGTTGAGGTTGTAGTGATGTAGAATGGATGCAAATGAGATGTACGAGTATGAAAGTAAGTGCGAGTGTTAGACAGGTACTATGCGAGAGCAATGTAGTATGCGTTGTTTGTGTAACTTCACAATGATCAATTGATCCAACGGTGTGATATATGCGATCCAGAAAAAAAGCAGAGAAACTGAAGAAACTTCACAACAACGCGTGCGATACATTCAATATAAATATATAAACCATCCCCTTCCTTTTCACCGTCCCAAAGCTAACCCCCCCCCGTGTGACCAACCGAGACATTCCAGACAAATCAACATACACTGAAAAGCAAAAGAAACTCCCCGGACAACCAATATATCACAATCTTCAGAATGATCTTCGGGCTACTTCCCCATGCTCCCTTTTTAAGCATATCCCGCATTGATATTTCCTTAAAATACCCAGCGTTTCATTGGTGCACTTCCGAAAAGAGTCTAGTCCATGTGTACATAGACGACTTTAGGTTGAATGTTTCAGGGGTCGCCGAGCAACCATATGCATGTTGCCCACGTCGTTCAATGTGCCATGCATATTTCTACTTCTAACGTACCTCAATACATACACGAAGTAAATGATTACCGTTGGTCGAATCAATAATGCAAATAAACATTCAAAAGATAAATCGAAATCGTTTACATGCATGTATGCATGCATTAGGGACATCACGGACCGGAGACCTCCAAGTGAAGAAGCGGCCCGAAGCAGAACTTCAGAGATCTACACCAATCAGAGACACAAACAACTATCAAAGACCACTAGTTTCGATAACTTTGATCTAATGCTTGTGTCGTGCCCATTCTACATTCTACACATCCGCCACGATTATTTCTCGACGCCTGCTCTCTGATATGTTCGTTTATCAAGGCTCAACAGCATGCTTCGCATTACAACTTTGATTGCCAGACCTATTGTTCAGAGTTGGAATGCCCTTAAGAAAGTACGCTTTTGGAATTTGTCGCTCGAGAAAAGTGCTCGCGTTCAAGAGCTGATTGTATTGGTTACTAGTAAGCTGTCATTGTATCTTGTATCTCTTTTCTTCAACAAATGCGACCTAGCATACAAAAGTTTGTCAAGCTCTAACTCTCACTCAATGTTCTCTTCGTATTTGATTGGAGATGGGACATTAAGAAAAACCACCGCGGGTAATCCATTGTGGTAACGAATGATCATTCTTTCTAGTGCAATACCCACTAAATACAAGGTCATCAGATACTCTAGGCTGGATTTGTTTTCTTTCGATTAATGTATCAATCGTTACAATGCATTTCCTAGCGAGACTCAAGCCTTGAGATGGCTATTTATTCCGGACATAATCCATACCTCCAATCCATTCCAGGTAATTTAAAAGTTGAGAAACCTGGACCTCCCTCAGCTTGTATAGAAAATAACACCATGCAGAACCAAAGAAACCCTCCAAAACATAAATCACTCCTGTCCAAATCCCATTGTCTCTTCTACTGCCATCGTCAATTTAGTTTGCAACTGTTCAAGGTTCTTGTATGGTGGAAGATCCAGTCGGTTGAAACTAAGTCATGCTGTTAGTACGTACGATATTTAGACGTTCAGAGGCAGCTTACCAGGTGTGAGATTTTGGTAAATTATTCGGCTCTCCTTGCTTTTCAATTGTGAATCTTCTCGGCCCGTCACTACCTTGAAGATCTTTAAATCCGTTGACGGGTATACGAGAAGTACCAGTAGCAAATTGAAGAAGTCGGGATTTCTGTTCTCCATCCCAGCTGCGGATCGTTTGCCAGAAGAACTTAATGACCTCATCAGATTCTGTGTATCCTCTATAGTCTGTATGCTTCTTCCAGTCGTCGACATCAATTTCCGCAATACCACCAATCAACAACTCAAGCTCTCTTTCGTCAAAGACATTAACAAGTTCGGCTGGAATGAGCTCATGGAAACCAGTGATGAAAGCTTGGAATTGCTCATCAATTCGTTTTTGAATCCTCCACTTGACCATCAAATCAACATACTCTTTTTTGTTTTCATCTGTGACTTCAATATCTCTTCCGCCTGGTTTAAGGTCTTCGACATTTGTAACACCAAATCGCTCATCTTCTGTCGAGAATGTCTGGTCTAGAACACCTTCAATTGGATTATCCAACATCCATTGAAGACTTCGATGGAAATCGGCATCAACTCCCTCCATATCTTGAAGCGAGACTGCTTTGTTAAGCATCATTTTGTACAGGGCACCAATGAAAAATGCATCCAAGAATCGGCGATGGAAGATGGCCAAACCAACCACTCTACCAATAAATTTGAAGTAGTTAAGATGTTCTGGGTTAATTCCTGAGTGGGGGTTGATTTGGAGAGTATAGTTGTCGTGAGCAGAGTATTCGAATAAACAATAGAAAGGGTTGAACATTTCATGAGAAAGAAGGAAAAAGAATTCTCTCGATAATCCACCATAATCGAGACCATCTTCTCCATCAAATTTAATCATAAGACGTTTCTTCAAATCAGTGGCAGATTGACGCATAATTTCAGCGTAAGAATCCTCGAAAATATGTGATCTTCGGATCTTGACATGGCATTGCCCAGAGAGAATCCGCAAGGCTGGTTGTGAACGGAAGTAGATAAGCTTTCTTCTGAAATCACGTTTGTATTGTGGTACGTTCTGATCCAGCGAGGAGGGTAGTCGAGGGTCATCCCAGGTAGTGGTTTTGGTGTTGTGATCCACAAAGTAGACTCTTGCAGTATTTGTGAGTCTCATTTCCCAGCCACTTGGCAGAGGACCAAGTTGTGAAACTGGTTGTTGTTGAATGGTATTGTTGGCATTTTGACCGCCATACATGCGGATATATTGTTGACGCCTGGGGTCTACCCAAGTTGTAGTTCGGGTGTTGTGATCCACGAAATAAGGACGACCCTCGGGAGTATGTCTCTGTTCCCAGAGTGGTGGAAGCTCTCCGGTTCCTGCAGTCGTGGCTCCAGTAGCCATCATCGTAGTCGCAGCAGCGGTGTTAGCAGTACTGCTAGCTTGTTGCTGTGCCAAATTTGGCGAATTGGCACCGGTACGATCTTCGGGTAGAGTTCGGTTCTGATGTCGTTGACGCTCCACTTGAGTGTTAGCATTTCTTTCGTCCTGCCTTGTCTCGGTCGTCCCTGATGCAGATGGTCGGTTCCAACTTGTAGATCTTGTGTTGTGGTCGACATAATAGGTTCGTCCCAAGTTATCTTCCCGTCTTTCCCATCCAGCTGGCAATCTACCCTGAGCATCCTCGAATGAACTCAAACCGTTTCGATGTCCTGCTCCTGCGCTGGCTGAAGGTGCGTTGCTTCCGCCGCTGCCTGCAGCGGGTGCATGGCCTGGGGTTGGTCCATTGGAGAGAGCTCCGTTAGCCATAACCACTCCTTGTGGTTGAGGGGTATGAGATGCAGGCGAAGAAGTAGGGTTTGAGAAACCAGAAACGGAGCCAGTTGGAGTGTGGATTGAAGGTCGGTTGCTTGAGGTTGAATGGCCGTTCGTGGGCGGGGCGAGGCTACCTCCTCTTGGAGGGGTATCTAGATTTGTGGAAAGACTTATAATAAGTTTTCCATGTACCACAAGATTGTCCGTCGATTTCTTCAGGTCTCGGGTGAGCATTTCTGTGATTCAATATAAGCCCCCAAACGTGAATGGTAACGAAGAGAAATATCACAACTCACGATCTTGGGGCGAAGAAAAGTCGATGACATCTCCAACACGAACATTTATTACCCCCAAGAACCCTTGGTCCTTCTTCTTGAACTTTTTCTGATCAAATATCTGTACTGCCAATATACTATCTTCATTCGCACGCCTAAAAGTAAATCAGCACAGAGTCTTTTCTATAGAGGATATGCCATACTCACAGGTCGAAGATTTCGTTCCAGTATGGGTTCAGAGTCCTTTTAATCACAGTAGTCGTTTTCGTCTGCTCGCCACTCAACGTCGCAACTGCAAAAGGGTCCGGAAATCCTATGTCACACGATTAGGACGGTTATCTTCTTGGGGAATCGATATCCGTACTGAAAACATCACGCTTGTACAAGCCGTCGGCAGCAATTACTGTTGATGATTAGTATATCAACTGACATTCAATTGCCAAATAAGCCTACTAGTTAATCGCAGGTTGGGCTGCCTATAGATTCGTCAGTTTATTCTTCTTCTTGTATAAAGACAGAGTTCCAAACATACGCTGGAAGGCTTGAGTCCATTCTACTACTGCTGGCCATCGTGAAGGTTCGCCAGAGATGGCGGGATCGTTTCTTAGGGCGTCAATAATAGATAACGGTAGAATGGTATCGCAGAACACTTCTGACGTTCCCTGGGTTTCAAGGTTGGCCGTGGTGGAAGCTTTGCGCTTGCGTCGATTTGGGGCTGTGTTAAGTAGAGCTGCAAAAGCCCCCTTACACCCAAATTATGAATCTGGCAGGTTTTGCGATTATCGTTATCGATTCAAGGATCCGTGATGCATGAAGGTATGATAATGAATGGAATATTCATAAAAGGGGGGTTCAATGTATTGATTTAGAAGAGGAATGGAGTTTGGTCAATCAAATCGTCGAGGCGGCACAGAATGTCCCCGCTAATAAGGTTGATAATTCCTCAGGCAAGAATTGATAATCATCCACCTATTTTTATACTTCACGTCATACCTCCTTAGCCAGACTTCCAGGTTCGCTAGATCTACCGCCAAAAAAGAAACCCAGTTATCTTGAATTAAGGACGTGTTTGACTGTGATCGTGGATATGGTGGTAACTTGCTTCTCCTGTACCAAGGATTATATAAGGGTTGCGAAGATTCAGTTGACGTGACAAAGTCGGGTCAGATTCCTCCAGGATACGAACTCCTTGAGTATACCGTGTACAATTAACCAATGTACCTTCCGGCACGTGAGTAAGTAGTGTTTAGCGTGATGTTTCAATGTAAGAAAAGAGTCTCTTCTGCATTGGGCAATTTGGGAAAGGAAAAACATGAAAGAATGAGGTGGTTTGGTATAAGTATTATCAGGAAGGAATTTAGATGTATGGCAGTCATAATTCTGCGAGCAGGCCATGGACCTCCTGCACAGGATAAGTATATCGATATCCTGGGCTGTGATAAAACCTCAGTTGTATGTTAGATAGCGCTCGCGAGAACAAATCACTCCTGACCTAGTAATCGTCAATTTGGGCACTCATTTTCATGGCATACATTCAAATTCTGCTATACAGATTTATAGTTGAAGACTGTTCATTCATGATGATAACGGAAATCCAAATGGAGGAATTTAAAGAAGACCATAGGTATGCTCAAGATAAACGCCGTGGTATTTTCATGAATAAATCGCTTCTCGAATGAATGTTTGATAATTCAAGAAATGACTTTCCCCCAAATTCCCAATTTTGATGCCATCACTTCAGCGGCCCTCCCCATCTTATCATGTGCTAGAGTAAAGAAGACTCATGCAAAAGTTCCCATGGCTTAATATGGTGTGAAACCTCTGCCACGGTTGCCTCTGTAACCTCCACGGTAACCTCCACGAGGAGAATAACCGCCACCACGTCCACCACCGAAGAAGCCGCCACGACCTCTACCGCCTCCTCGTCCACCACGGCCACGCTGCATTCCGGGGACATTGGTACGTTTGGGGACAACCTGTAATGGCAATGAGCTTAAAGCGCAGATAAATGGATGAGAAAGAAGATTTACCTTAAGGTTGCGACCCTTGAACACACTCTCATTGAGAACCAAAGCTTGTGCGACAAGACTTGGCTCAACAAACTCTACATACGCATACCTGCATAAACCTAGATTAGCATCCTTCTCTTGCCAGGTAGCGCTTATCACAATGACACTCGACACAATTTGTCGAGGTTTTAAAGAGCCAAATTTCGTAGAACGCACCCCTTAGGATGACCGGTAAACTTGTCAAGCAAGATAGTTACACGGTTAATAGATCCGCAGCTTTGGAAGTGAGCTTGAATGTCTTCTGGAGAAGCAGAATAATCGACGTTTCCGACAAAGATACTGCGACTATCGATATCCTCCTTGTCTTCTCTAAGATCAGTGCTTTGTTGATCGAGAGTTGCCTGCATTTCTCTAAGCTTGGCCGCTTCTTCTTCCATCTCTGCAACACGGCGCTTCATGGCCGAGATCTCTTCCTAAATCGGCTGTCAACAATTGGTTCTCGATCAAGGTCTTTCACCTTTGAATGTACCTCGTCATTATTATCATCCTCGCCAGCCATAACCTGGTCTTGAAGCTTTGGTTCGGTGTCTGCCATGATTTGTTGGCTTGAATGGCACTGCTGCACTTGTAGAATGTTGTAAGATATTTAAGTAGATGAATCCTCGAGCAAGGTCGAAGGGAAGATGTTGATGAAACGTAGAAGGTTGCGCTTCTGAAAGAAATCTTATTAGCAAGAATTTCAATAACCGTAAGCTAATCACTGGCGATTGCGCAATCTTATCACAGAATGGATTCGAAAGTGAATTGATCTGCCAGCATGATCTTGTATCTCATCCGATGATACCTCGAGCTATTACCAGGCAATTTTTGAATTTTGGAGAGGGAATGTTGTGAAGCCATTGAGCTGCTTGAAGAAATGAAAGGACATCGCTGTGCTAATGGCAAGGCTGGAGAATAACTTACCTAAACTTTCAAATGGTCAAAGAATACAGAATGCAAAGGCTGCAAAATGAAAAATAAATATATTGGGGTTGTGGTTGAGGTTGGTTGAGGTTATTTACAAATCGTCTGGACTTCCTTCCACGAGGCTACCACACATGGCTACAGCCAGCTCTCTTGCTACCCGTCCCGTCCACGGCCATCTTTCATGCGCTTGGATAGGTAGGTCGGCTAATTCGGCTTCTGCACTCGCTCGTGGAACAATCTCTAAGGTTAACGCCGGCTGCCAGTCAGATAAGCAATGCCAAGCCTCCAAACTAGCATTTGGAATGGCTTGAAGATCAACTACGAATGGATTGTGTCCATCATACATAGCTACGAGCTATAGGCAACATTTTCCACGACACAATCGATAAGACGGTTGCAATGGATAATATCAATGAGAATAAGCATACCTGCTCTGCCACCCTCCACCGTTGGAGCTGACAGTCCCTACTTCATGCTTTGGCCTAATCCACCGAAAATATGGTGCCGGCACAACAGCTGGGGTTTCCTGCTACATATGGATCCCTTACGATAAGAGCTGCGCATACACCGCAATCAGACCTCAGATTCAACACTGTGCAATCACATGTTCCTTCAATTCGAAATCGGAGTCCCTTGGGTTTGCAAGTACACCGTAACTTCTCTTGGTTCGCCATACTTCTCACGATAAGTGCTACACGCTGTGCAAAGTCTCTCCTCAATTATCGAACATCAAAGGATCGATAGCATTGCCTGTTGAAGGGGAAGGCACTTGATCTTCTATTAAGATTTTTCTAATCAAAAACGATCAAATCCAACAACATGTCCCGACGCAACTCAGATATTTCTGAACATGCTCCTCTAATCCGCGCCTCCTCTCAACCCATTTCCATAACCTCTGGACCCTCCTATCATCATGTACCTCACCCTTCCTTTTCCCGGAAACTCGCAAATGGCTACCGAAAGTCTCAAACTTCCGCAAAGAGCTTCCTATCCTCTCGTGCTCAACACTATACGGTTCTCCTCCTTGTTGCATGCGATTTAATTAGCATTATTTCGGACATAATCATAAATCTCTATCAATGCGACAATGATAAAGAAGGCAAGACGGATCCAATTTGGAACGAAGTGAGAGACGGGTTGGGAATTGCTGGGTTGATATTCAGTTGTTTGTTCATGGCGGAATTGATTGTTAGCGTTTGGGCTTTCGGTTTGAGGTGCGTATCTTCAACTTGAGGTTCCAGGCATCGGAGCTTGTTGGCTTCGGAAATTGATTCTGTTTACGAGACTTGGCATGCGAGTCAACCGCCGCTAATATTCCGCCTCACATGCCTTCGTCTCGACTTCCGTACTAATACTACTGTTTCACGTTGAATCCCACTTTCCCAGATTACATTGTTCCTTTATAACCATTGTTACTTAAGCTAACATAATTCTTTCAGCTATTTTCGTAGCAGATTTCACTGCTTCGATGCCACTGTGATTGTTGCCGGATTCGTTGGTATGTACTATGTGGACCATCACATTACACCACTATCCTGTTCCCAAACTAAACCCTTCTCCGTCTAGTTGATGTGCTACTTCACGGTGTTCTCGAGGAAGTTGCCTCACTTGTGATTATCCTCCGTCTCTGGCGTTTCTTCAAAATTATCGAAGAATTCAGCGTTGGCGCTGAGGAACAGATGGATGTATTGGAAGAACGAATTAAACAGCTTGAAATGGAGAACAGAGAATTGAAAAGACAGCTAAGAAAGAGGAAAGATGGCGACGAGGACTTGGAGAATGGAGAGGGTGGTTCAGAGTCGGAGAATTAAAGACCATCTAAATGATAAATTCATTGCGCGGCAGAGATGGAGATGGTTGCATTTATTGAGGTGTGAGTATACACCCGAGCAGAGCACTCTATAGATGGAGAAGAGATAACTCGTTTGCTATATATCCAGGGTGAGAGCTCAGCTTCACTGCTGATTCCATAGTTGGCACCAAGGTAGATATCTTCCCGCAAATCAAAGGTTGACTCCATCCGTACATCAGAAGGAGGCTCTACTGCGAAGGCAGATTCATAGTGCTACGATATTGTGACATTGAACCAGGCATACAGAAATAGATGATACTTGTACAGTTACATTGAGTCAGATTGAGTTGACAGAGATTGCACCTGGGGTGTACATGTCCTACCATGATAGTCTAGGCATCACAACTTCAAATTCGGGCGATTTCTTCAGATCATCTGCTTATATTCATGGATTCTGACAAATGTGACTTGGTGTGATCAGTTTGGGAACCGAGGCCCATTTAGGCTGTCGCCTTGAGCCCTAGAGCGGGCATTTCTGCTTCTTCAAGAGTGGTCACGGTTGCAAAAACAATACATCTGGCGACGGCATACTCGAGCGCTATAACCTTGACAAGATACCTTCTGTAACGCCGAGGAAAGATCTTCACGATGGTGATTAGAGAAGCGCAGACGTCAAGAGATAGGTACCCGGTCTAGCTTAATTCCGGAGTGCTTCTGTTTTAGTGTACGGTAGGACGTTCCCAAGGGGTTAAATTACCCCAAGCAGACAACAGAAAAGGTCCGAATTGTTGAAATATAGTGTACGGTTATTAAACCGCCGGTGTAATATTATTCCAGGTGTGGTTGCGTTGTGGCACAGCCCCTTGTCGTCTCCTCGTCTAATGGAAGGCCCCCCAGGCCCCCCACTTACCTAGGCAGCTAATATATCTTCATCACATTAAATGGTAAGCCATCACTATGAAAAATCTCAAAGAGGAAGAAATCCAATATCGACGAACGAGGCAACGCGGCGCATTACACTCGCTCTCAGCTTGATTGCAATACAAAAATCAAAATTTTACCATAATATTGATTCTGCCTTGACAGCGACGACGAGGATATCTCTTCCGCACTGATGAGTCACAAATTAGCAGCGGGAATGTTCATGTTCAAGCGAACTCGGCTAGGTGACTGGATCTCCAAGTATGCTGGATTCTTTGTATATAAAGGCCGGTCTCTGTCCTCAATGTTTTGCGTTATTCTTCAACTACACTTTGAGAAGCTTCAAGTTGCGAAAGTTCTTCTGCATTGGCTCAATCATTGTTTTCCAAAGCCTAACACATCATGTTGCTTCCTGCAATCTTCACAATCCTACTGACATTATGTCGTGTACACGCCAAAGATGTCTTCGCCCACTTTTTGGTTCGTGCAACTGGCCCATCTGAAATTTGACTCGCAACTAATGTTCTCGATAGGTTGGGAATGTTGCTTCGTGGACCACAGCAAACTGGGTAGCAGATATCCAGCTCGCCCAAGAAGCTCACATTGATGCTTTTGCGCTCAATGTGGGATACGGAGATGGCTCGATTCCCAATTCTCTGGCAAATGCTTTCCTTGCTGCACAAACTACGGGATTCAAGTTGTTCATCTCCTTCGATTATACAGGTTCGATCTTCTGGTATATCTTTCTATGTTGATGATTGTACTAAATATTTGCTTCACTAGGTGGCACTGCTCCTTGGCCAGAAGCCAACGTCATTAGCCTTCTCAATACTTACAAATCAAGCTCTGCTTATTACAAATATCTTGGAAAGCCATTTGTATCAACTTTCGAGGGAGTTGATAATACTGCCGATTGGACTACAATCAAAGCACGAACTGGCTGCTTCCTAGTGCCAAACTGGTCTTCATTGGGAGCACAAGCAGCAGTTGCCCGTGGAACGGCAGATGGGTTGTTCAGTTGGAATGCGTATGTTCACACCTTTGGCAACATCGATTTATTACTAACTTTGAGTAGATGGCCTTGGGGTAACGAAGATATGAACGCCTATACTGATGCATCTTACTTTGTATTCTTAAACCAAACAGGCGTCCCTATGCCATACATGATGCCTGTTTCGCCTGTCAGTACTCTTCTGATCATAGTCACTATCAATAATTAGATTTTATCGCTTACTAACCTCGCTTTTTTTTAGTGGTTCTACACAAACTTACCAAATTACGACAAGAATTGGTTGTGGCGTGGAGATGATTTATGGTTTGAGTAAGACATCTCGCTAAACTACCAGTCATGTTCAAGAGCTAATATAACTTTGAATAGCCGTTGGCAAGAAATTTTGTCCATTGACCCTCAACCAGAATGGGTACAAATCATCACTTGGAATGATTATGGAGAATCTCATTATATCGGTATGTTCCATTTGCGGTCCCCAGAAGATCACATCCCCTAATTCACAATCTCAGGACCTCTCCACGAAGAAGAATACGCTTCTGTCTTTGACTCCATACATGGCGATGCTCCATATAATTTCGCCGATAGCATGACTCATGACGCATGGAGACAAACTCTACCCTTTGTGATCGATACCTACAAAAATGGCATTGCTACCGTTAAACAAGAAGTCGTCACAGCTTGGTATCGACTTACTTCAAAAGACAACAGTGCATGTAGTGATGGTGACACGACGGGGAATACGGCCAATCAGTTTCAGATTGAATTTTACCCTACAGATGTTGTCCAAGATAAGATATTCTACTCTGCGGTGCTTGCTGAGGCTGGAACTGTAACTGTTACTGTTGGCGGTGTTGATTTAGGTAAGTTTCGATAGCCTTTATAGAATACTACCCCCGCAGCATCAAGAGTAAAAGGCTAATTCGGACCCGTTTCCTCAATAGGTGCCACTTGGACACATACCCCCTCCGACGCAGTCGGAATATACCACGGAAGTGTAGCCTACGGTTCCCACACTGGAGATGTAATCGTCACAGTGCATACCCCATCCAGTGGTTCAATCATTTTCAAAGGAAATCCCATCGTTAGCGATTGTTCTACCTGGGATGGCTACACAAATTACAACGCATACACTGGTTTCCAAGCCGGTAGTGCTGTAACCGCTACTCCTGCACTTAATATATCAGAACAGGTCTGTATCGCAGGATTTGGAGTGAATAATTTTGCAGGCTTGTGTTCTTTTGCTTGTGGGTTGGGTTATTGTCCGGTATGTATCATGAGAAGTTTCTCATAGCTTTGGCGAGGAAGTTTAGGAATGGTGCTGATTGAGAGGATAGTATACCGCATGCACATGCACAAATTATGGTCCACAACCAACTCGTCCAACTGCGGCGAATACACCGGGCTATGGTACGATTGGATATCCAGCGAAAGGATTAACTTCGGAATATCAAGGACTTTGCTCTTTCAATTGCTTCTTTGGGTATTGTCCGTAAGTATAGTACTCTTCTATCGTCCTCGACAACCCAGCGGTCTAGAAATCCCACTAACAAACACTCCAGATCCGGCGCTTGCGGCACCACAAACTACGGCGTAGTTCCCGAAACCATCTCCCCCTTTCTGCCTCCCGCCTGCGTTGGCGGAATCGGCGTTGACAATCTAGGTGGATTATGCGGATATGCATGTCCTTACGGATACTGTCCAATCCACAGCTGCACATGTACAGCTCAGGGTGTGCTGAATCCACCTCTGCCTGTTATCGATGGAGCTGGTACTGCGGCGCCCGGCTTGGATGATGAGTTGTATGACGGTCTGTGTAATTTCGCTTGTAGTAGGGGGTATTGTCCAGGTGGGGCTTGCGAGTATGTTACTACTACGAGTAATGCGTTGTTGAAGAATGGGACGGGGGTTGTGAATGGAGGGTTTGGGAATGTGACGGTGGGGTTTAATGGTACGATTGTGGGGGCTAGGAGATAATCTTGGCGGGGAAGATGATAGTCGGATGTCAGAGTTCCTGGCACTGGGACTTGGGAGCTAGAATAGGATATTATGCTAGGAATATGGAATGGTGGGACATTTGACAAGGTTTTGGTAACATTTAGAGATTTGGATTTGGAGACGAGGAAGATTAATTTATTAGTTGAGACGAACTACCGCGATATTCGAATCTGATTGATTTCTCCTTTCATGTCTACTCCGATGAGCTTTCACCTGAACCATGCAATTCAAAACTCGTTTAGCTTGTGTGTCTTGGTTTAAGCTATTAGTTCATGATGTGTAAACTCATCTTGGGGTTTGAGCATATGTTACTTAGATGGAGGTGTAGTTGAGTTGAATAGAACAGAAACTTTTTATATACATAGAAACATGGGTAAATTATTCTGGTGTTACTAGAAGTGGATTTCTTTACTCTTATATCACTTAGACTCTATAATAGCTAGAGTCTATGATATTTGAAATTGAATATGTCGTCTTAAGACCTAGAACTCATGATATAAGAATAGAAGCGATGATTTGAAGCTAGAAATCTAGAATAGAATCTAGCCTATTGAAACTAGAATCTAAGTGGCATGAGAGTAAACACATGTCAATCTTAGCGATGAGAGTGATTTGTCGTGGAAACATTCATTCAAACCCAAAGGTGCGAGAAATTGGTTAATATTGTTGGAAATCATATATATGATACTAAGCAGTATGCTAGTAACAAACATCTTTTTCTATTTCCAATAAATATACACGATCTTGATGACATCAGCACAGAATAGTACGCGCTTGGAGCCTTGGCATCTTTACATCTTTAAATCTTTGGGAGATCTCCCCATTCTTTGATTTACCCGACAATTTAACATTCAATAATAATTTAAGCACATCTTTCTTCTCTCCTTTGTATTCTATTGGGTAAAGATGTGCTAATATAAAAATATTATCTACAGTTCATCTGTCGATTATTCTAAAGTTTCTACAGAGAATCCATGAAGCGGGTAGGATCTCCAATGGATAACCTATAGGGCGGAAAAATCATGCGCAGCTTAATCTAGACCGCATTCGTTTGAGAGTTCAGCGTATGCAAGTAAACGTATGGCTGTGACGAAAGTTCAACCTATAAGCCAGCATGGTTGTAAATAAGCCTGAGGCTTACGGGACCCACTGGACCTCGTCACCCGGGAGTGATCTTATACTTTTTCTTTGAGGATAAGCTTTCTTGCCTGTTACGCAAGAAAGGATGAAGAATTTGGAGCCTCATACGCATACGAGGCTTCAATCTCCTCGATCTATTCGTATTCTTAAGCTTCTTCCTTCAGTAAAGCAAAATGCGCCAATTCGATGTCGTCTTACAGAACTCAACATCGATAAATATGTATCTCACAACTATGAAAATCCGGGGCCTTATGAAGCCATCTCGTACGTCTGGGGCTCAAAAAACGGTTCGATACCCATAGAATGCGATGGCAGGGCTCTTCTCGTGACAGAAAATTGTCACATTGCTCTAGTCCGTCTACGAAGTCGGGTTCGGGGTCGGTCACTCTGGATTGATTCTATTTGTATTGATCAGAAGAAAGGCAAGCCGTCGGAGGAAGAGCGTGTTGCACAAATACAACTCATGGGTGAAGTATATCGCATAGCTAGTTGTGTTATAGTTTGGCTGGGACAATGCTCAGTCTCGACGAAGGAAACTCTTTTGATACTACGGGCAGTCGCAGTGCTGGAACTGCTCTTTAAGAGAACACCAAATATTTTGTTTGATAAATTCAGACAAGATATTCTATGGAAATCCAGCGACCAACTACGAGGTAACAGTCATTCGGATCTCGTGTATCTTGACGGACTTTGAATAATCGTTGAATAGAAAAAGAGAAACTCTATCCGAGTTGGATTACATTGCAGAATAATCCATGGTTTTCTCGCAGTTGGACCATTCAAGAAGTGGTCTTTTCCAGAAAGTGCATTGTCAAATGGGGATCATCCTCTATCCAGTGGCAACTTTTGTCTCTTGGTTCACGTAACATTGAATTCCAAATGCTGATCAAATTTGGCATCTACAGTGGTTATTACCCGGCTATCAATGTTCGGGAAGAATTAAGATTGTTCGTAAATTCACAAGGTGTCAAATCATCTTTCATGATGAGATGCATCCGATTGCTGCAAAAGGGATCATCCAATTCAACTCTGCCCCAATCGACCGAACCACAACATTCTTCGCCAAGATCATTCAATACGGAGATGATTCTCCTATCATCGGCATTAGAGCATGATGCAACAGTCCCCCATGACAAAATATTTTCCATATACCCGTTACTTCAATTTTGTGGTATGGATCTCCCTCAAATCAATTACGATCAACCTTTTGAGATGCTATGCGAGAAAGTGACTAGATGCTGGTTTGACTCAACACGGAATCTTAACATCATTCTTCTGGCTACTCGACTGCCTAGTAATGATTCATGTATGCCGTCTTGGGTGCCGGATTGGCGAAACCGACAGTCAGCGCTTGAATATAGATTAAAGGTCGATAAAACTGATGTTGGCAATTCTCGGGGGGTACCTCGTAAGAATGATCGTGCCTCAAATGGCTCTTCGCTAGATGAATCTCCTAAAACAATAACCGGAGAACTCCATCTACGAGGTCTGAGCCTGGGTACTATATCGCGTGTGCTTTTTTGCGATGTACCTGATGATGTTTCTGCAAGAGCATGGAATCATGGGACACTTGGCGTCTTTAGAACATGGTGTTGTGCTGTCAATGATTCGTCTTTCTACTCTACACGCCAGGAATCTCAGGACGCATTGCTTCTTACAATGTGTGCCTATTTTGATTATGACTGGAAAAAACCAATGTTCAGGGTGGTATTTGGGCTTCTATATGACTTGATGTTTTATCCAGATTGTCGGCTGTTAGATTCAGCGCAGGCTAAAAAAGCTTATGAAAAAATTTTGGAGGTGGAAAGAGTTAGTGGTAGATTGCATTTTGAGGCTTATGAAGAGCTGGTAACTTTCTTGAGCACCTTCTGGATTGAAAATCGGAGTCCCGACTTGGGTCACCTTTCTGATCTCCATTCAGAGTTCTCTATGGGTCGTGTTTTTAAGCACATCTACAGCTCATTGACAGCACTCGCATATCGAATTAAACGTTTACGGAATCACTCTCTCCTTATTACTGACAGTTGCTATGGCTTGGCTCCCTCCACAGCACGAGAAGGAGACGAAGTTTATCTATTGAAAGGACTAGACATACCAGTCGTCTTACGACCTAGCGGCGAGAATTACTCATTTGTTGGTCCTTGTTCGTACATTCATGGAGTTATGGAAGGCCAAAAATGGCCGGAAGACGAATCTGAGCTGCAAGATATCGTTCTTGTTTAAACTTGTTTTGAGCTAAAACATTGGGTTCGAAGATGTGATTCTACGAGTTTTAGATATGGTTTGGTGCGGTATGATCTGTTTTGAGCGCGTGTCCTGGGATTATGTTTTATGTATATTGAATGCACATCAATTTTGAATTAATAAAAAAAAATTTATTCATATGCATGTCATTCTCATTTTGCGGAGTGCTATCACGATTCCCGCGAATGGAACTCCTCTCCTTTCACTAATATCTCTACAGATCTCATTAACTGATAAAATACAAATTTGTTTTCTTTACACCATACCAATCCTATTTATCATAATCATTAAATTTCATCATTTCACTGAGTGATAAAAATTTTATGTTTTTTTAATTTCTCAATTCATACTCGCTTATTTCATTCTTCCAAAAGGAGGTGAATAACATAACAAAAACATTTTCTACTAGCGTCAGAGCACGCTCTTCCTCTTCTTGCCCTTTCCTTCTGAATCTCACTTGCTTTCTCCCTCTTAGCGTTTCTGTTCTTCAATACCCACATTCATCTAACTCACGCCCTCAACACCATCTTCCTCGAGCTCCTCATCAACCTATCTCCATCATCAAACCCCATCTCCCCCAGCTCAACAAACTCATTTATCCTCTTCCAAATCCAAGTTTCCTCAACTCAGACCACAAAGATCACAAACCTACATACTTCAGCCAACAATCCAATACCCTTTTATAAAAAGTGAAGATGATCTAGATACCTAGCAAACAACGGAAACAGATCCATCCATACCATTCAGAGAATGTTCAGGATAGAAACACTGCATTATCTCAGTTCTCCTATATTCCCTTCTACCGACAAGTTCGAACGTCTCAAGAATCATATCTGAAATAATTTGCATCGCTATATCCAACCCGATCATACTGAGTACTATGAAAGACAGCGTATATATCCATGCAACAAAAGCAACTCGAATTTGACACATCAATCAATACGGAGTATACTACTCCCCTCAATCCGAAAAAACAAAGATTAACTCTGTAATATTCGAGGTAAACAACAATCAAATTCATCAAGAAGAACTCAACTACACTGCGTCAACTACCAACTTCCAATATTTCCAGAATTCCATCTCATCACTCTTCACGGCCTAAAACCCTCACCAAAACCATACAGTGATTACACCCCTACGATTTCTAGGAGCGATCTATCATCAAGTAAGATCATCTACACGTATCCCAATCCGATCACTCGAACCGAACCCATACATGTACAGAAAAGGAGTAAACATGTAGCTAGATTTGACGATGACGCATCACTAGACATCTATATCCATCCCTCCCTCCCTGCCCCACCCAAGCGAAATATCCTATCCTATCCTATCCACCCTCCCCCCTCCACCCAAAAATCTCATCTCATCACGTCAAAGACCCCCCCCTCCACACACACACCGAGTAACAATGATTTTAAAAAATTTCAAAATCTCTGGAAGTCTTTGGAAATCTTTCAAATTCATGGTATCTACGATCTAGCTAGCAATCCACTCACTCACTAACTCACTTATAACATCCATCATACATACATACATACATGTCCATCATATCCATCCATCCATATGTGCCCATCCGTACGTAACCAACTAACCAACCAACTAACCAACTAATCCACAAGCAAAAGCAAAAATCCCACCCAACAACCCGCATATCTTTCTACATCTATGCAAACAATGCAAACAAAGCATGCAAAAATCGCAAAAATGTCGGGTATCGCGTGTAAATCTAGATATCTGTCGACTGAGAACATGTACCCATGTATCTTCTATCTCCAAACGTTCAAATATGTACTTGCGCACTCAATTTCTCAATTTCGCCCTCTCTCGTTCATCCCTGAGTATCCTCTCTGCTCGGTACGGTATGTCGTTGTTTCCCCGACTAACTGGTCCAAACTCGTAACTCCATCCCATCAGCAGCAAAAACGCATCACGAATAAATGTGACTAAACCCCCACCGCAGCCCTCGCCTCTCTAATAATCCTCTCCAGATTCTCACCTCCATCCTCCACCCTCACCGTCGTCGTGCGTTCGGGATGTTTTCCGCATCTCCGTGGTTTACTCGGTTTACCCCTCCAACACCCATCTACACCCTCTCTTCCCTTACCTCCAAAATTTCCTTTCATCCCGCAATATTCTCGCTCCAGTGGTCCCGTCTCCATGAATTCTCGGATATGCATCCAGAGTTCACAGCGACCTTTACCGCAATGCTTACACATATTCTCGGTGGATTTCGTGAATGCGTATTCGAGGTTATTGGGTCCGACGCGGCGGGTATTGAGAGGGAGAGCGGTGCCGTGAATGGCGCGGTAGATGAGGTACGTATGGCGAGAAGTGAGAGCAAGACATGTGGCATCGATAGGGTCTAGATGGGAAAATATTTCCAACTTGAGTTCGTTTGGTAGAGTGGGGAGAGTAATTTTCTCGACTTCTTCATCGACGGCCTCTTCATCTTGTTCCTGCATTTCCAGAGCTTGAGAGAGAGATTGAGAGGCTTGGAGAAGATGGGAAGGTATCGACATGGGTACGAGACTTAATCTTCTTGTGATTTCCGGACTTGGCACGATGGATAATCGACGAGTCATCTCGGGGGTGACTTCGAATTTCCAATCACTTTCCCCCTCTATATCTCCATCTTCAAAATCCGACGATGCTCCAGAAGAATTCTCAGTATCAGTATTGGGAAGACTCTCCAGATCTGCAGTCTGTGAAGCAGGGGAATCTAGACCTAGACCGGGAACAGAAGAAGAAGTAGCCGTAGTAAATGGAGAATAAGTCATGAGATCTCTCAACATGGATTCCAGACCCGTTTCCGAGGATTCAGGGTCCGAGCTTGTGGTTCCCCTCGGAGATGTGTGGGGAGACATGGTGAATTTTCTTGTGGGAAAGATGGGGTAATATGATGTGGTGAATTTGATGGATCGTTTGATCTCGAAATGATGTGTGTGATTTTGCTACACAGATTTGTTTGATGAGGTTTCAAACTCGTCAAGATGTATATGTAACTTGATTGAAGAAGATCGATGATTCAAAAAGCGGTGTTGTCTAGTATTCGAGTTAGCAAACAATCAAGTTTATCCAAAGATTGACTCACTCTTCCTACTCAATACCACTCCAGGGGCGACGATATCATCAATTCTCGTATGTATATATCTCCTGATTCTCAACTCTCGTGATTGCCAATTCGTATTGAAACTTTAAACCCGTAGTAATTTCCACAAAGTAAACTCTTTCTAGAATATATAGTCGTCCGTGGTACGATTCGTCGGGTGGTCCAATCTATACAACATGTATATCTTCCTTTCGCATATAAAATTTCTCGCTTGAAAACCCTTTCTTTCGTTTCGTCGTTCAGTCGTCTATTCGTCTTATCGTCAATGATTGAATGGTTCAATGATATGTATATAAAGAAGTTTAAGGTATCAAAAATTACCACCACCAAAAACCAGACATGACCTAACTATTTAGTATCCGCCCACCCCGGAGTCTCCCACGCACCATTTTAGCCCGGAACCCTTTTACTATGAATCTAACCAGGACTCAACATCTGATTAACCACTAAGGACCCTTCTTGCGGTGAAAAACCGGAGCCCCCATTTGCCTTCCAACCTTTTCTTCACCCAAGTCGACCCACTATTGATCTCACTAAAAGCGGATTGAAACCTCGATAGCGTAATTGATCCGAGGCTTTGAAAAGGGAATCGTGGGATCTGTGAGTGAGATCCGTGACTCGGAAGGACATGACTCGATGATTAGGTAATCTCAGTGTTATGTTTTCCGATTAGAATACTTGAGTAAGGGGTTATGAAGAATGATGTCAAAGCCGCGTCTATTTTTGTATGGAGGATGTTATCTGCTGGCGATGAAGTAACAAATTTATATGCTAGCCGGGTAGATCGAAGTAGATGATGCAAGGCAATGCAACACCGATAATGTAAGGCAATAGTATCGTACATATTGAAGGTGCAGGTGCTTCTAGTCTGCCACCCAGAGTCGTCTTGGAAACAAAACAGCTACTTTCTTATCTTGTGGTCATGTAGACCAATCAACCGGATCAGTTCATACATCATGATGAGTAAGAGTACATACATCAGACAATCTACCAGCCGATTCGATACTCACCACATCGAATACCACCTCAATCAACATAACATGATCAAATACTAAAAGGCAGACGTGAAATGAATGAAATGGTACAATTGGATCGCATAAGCCGCCAGAGATCATCGAATTTACATCATCTCAATCAAACTTGTCTCCTGCCAGGATTTCTTCCACTGACAACAAACGGTCGATCGAATTCCATCATCTCAATTGCGACTGGAGCGCAAAGAGTGCGAATCATATACCCCATACCCCAAGTTCTTAATGTATATCCCCCATTCTTCCTCACTCAAAAGTCTGCAACCTTCCATCTATCATCTACCTTCGATATATTGTCCCTAATCATTATATCCACCAAACGAATCATTCATATTGCTCAATCTCTACCCTACAACGCAATCCAAATAACACTGATAACCACGTCCAGACCCTTATTCTCACCACCCTCATACTTAAAACTCCACATGCCATCCGTCTTCTCGTTCCAATAAGCTCCCGTCGCACTGTGCATTCCCCTCCTTCCTACGTGGGGTTTGCCATCTGTACTCTTTGCATCTCCTTGTGCATCACTTGTTGTTACTTTCGCATCGTCTGTTGTTTCTTCTGTGGTTGTTGGAGGCGATGCTTTGGATTTGTTGAGTGAAGAGGTAGGTACTAGATGTTGAATGATGGTGGAATTGACTGCGTATTTGAAAGATGGGGAACTGCCGGTTGAGGGTGTAGATTCGGAGATGAGAGATTTGAGAATCGAGTTCTGTGGGAAGAAGTGATTAGATAGATACTCATTATGCTGCGACGGCTTTGTTATCTTTGCAGGAGGAAGGTTTGTATACGTACAATGATGGTAGTATTCCAAGATTCGGTCTTGCTGTGTTCATAGAACTCTGTACTTCCAAGTGCATTCTGACAGGCCTATTTTATCATTCTCAGTATGCCATCCAGCAAAAACAGCATCGCCAACAAAACATATGTTGGTAGGTATCGAACAAACTCACATCACTTGCGATTTGCCTCAATCTGGTGTATGAAATTGGCTGGACGATACAATCAGTTACATCTTCTTTCATCACACCCCCCTCCCAATTCAGTCTCGAATGGAAACTTACAGGAGTGGCCATATTTGCTGTGTCTGTTGTATATGATGTAATGGTATAGTATGTTACTCAAATGGACTTGCGGTAAGAATCTCCAATGTCAATGTTGTTGAATCTTTCCCTTTGTTTTATTATGATTGCGAGGCTTGAGCTTTGATTTCCCTACCAGGCACGCCAGGGCAACATAACACAAACAAGGAGCTAGCTATCCGGTTTCTCGTGAACGTGTTGCATCGTCGTTGATTGGTCAAGTGTGATAGTCCTAGAAAGCTTCAAGCATTGGCCAATGATATTACGTCGGTAGAAACGTGTTAGAGAGTGGGGCCATCTCATCTCATTTGTGAATTCAGCCCAGAAGAAAGTAAATCTGAAGGTTAGTAATAACTTTCTGAATGATCTTCCAATGCATCTTCCAGCTTTCTTCATAAATTCACAACTTTGGAATCATTGTCTTTAAAGAGTTTTCGCTCACGGAGTCTACGAAATCGAGTACGCATCACTGCCACGAGGAAGAAGAATTTGTAAAGCGACTTTACTTGTATCATCTTGTAGTACGGTTTTTTGTCGAAGCAAGTGATTGAATCGGGTGTCTTGAACATTTGATCCTTATCGTCATACCTCATACACACAACCCGCACACAAAATCTTATTCTAGTCAAGATGTCGAGTCAACCACTTCTTCAAACTGCGCCTGGTTAGTCCTCTCAATTCTCATCTCTCCAAGAATGTTCCGCAAAATGCACAAGCTCCCAGCTTCCGCAAGCTCCAACTCCCCATTCCAATTTTCAACTCCCACCCAACCTCCCCAAACTAACCTTCCCCCCTCTCACAGGAAAACGCATCGCACTCCCCACGCGCGTCGAACCTAAAGTCTTCTTCGCCAATGAGCGCACCTTTCTCTCCTGGCTCAACTTCACCGTCATCCTCGGCGCCCTCGCAATCGGCATGTTGAATTTTGGCGATCGTCCTGCCTTCATCTCCGCTTCCATTTTCACAGTCATCTCCATGTTGACAATGGGATATGCGTTATACACCTATCATTGGCGTGCGAAGAGTATTAGGCTGAGGGGACAGGGAGGATTTGATGATCGGGTTGGCCCGACTGTGTTGGCTTTGGTGTTGTTGGTGGCAGTCGTGGTGAACTTTATTTTGAGAATTGTTTATGGGAGGGATTGAATAGGAGTAGAACAGAGAAAGATGGAGGGGAAATGAGGAGTATGAGAAGGGGAAAGCTTGTAGTTGTGATTGTGGTTGGAAAGGGGATGGATAGTGAAATATGTGAGCAAGCGAGAATACGGGGGAGACAATGGGGTGAGAGTCGAGGACATATTACTGATGAAGGAGAACGTCGCATTGGGAAACGATACATAATTACTACTTCCAGACCAGCAGCAGATCATCTGCATGTATGTATATTGGACTCGCAGGAAAATGTATTTAGTCATTGAACTGAGAGCGAGCTTGTTTAGATTGGGAAAGCCCGGTGTAATTATATCACTAAATAGTGATCACTAGTCGTAGCTAGTTGTAGCTGGCATGTCATATATATGTATGTATATTTTTGGGTTTGAATTATTAGCAGGCTGGGCTAAAGCTTCTATCTCATGTGTTGGTGCATCGCTGAGTGTGCACTGATTGTATGCATCCCCGCTGGTACCACTATCATCTTGCTACCCTTGAAAGCAAGTATTGGGGTATCTCCATCTATGAATATTTCCTCCCGGGTCCATAAAACGCCAAGTTCCTTTTCATTTACGTTGCATCCATTCGCTCATAGTATAATACACCTTTTCTCTTTTCTAGCCATGCGATGAACTCGATCAAGTCAAAGCATTAGTTTGCTCTCTAAAATTTCAATTAGCTACTATGCGATGCGAATGCGGTTCAGATGAAGTGGTTGTACATACCCATACATCTTCTTCAGGCTTTCAATCCTAACTCGAGATAGATAGAGAGTAAAAGTAGGCACAGCTCGAATCTTAGGTCTATCTTCTGCTTCGAGTACTCTCTCGAATGGAGTTTTCATGGTTTCAAAAGCTTCCTCTTCTTCTTCTCCGTCCTTCATCTCTGTATCTCCATCTTTCTCATCTCCAGTCTTCTCGACTTCAGCATTATTACTCGAGATCGTAGCAGTCAATTCTCCAACAACATTATATTGAAACCACTTCGCGCCAGTCTTCGCCAATTCCCGCTTAGCTATCTCTGCAATAGTTATGAGTTTGCCTGCAACAGGGGCTTTGGCAGATAAAAGTACGACGTGGGGTGCTGGATCCGAGAAGGAAAAGGTACTGAGGATCGAGAGGATACGTGAGGCTTTCTTTTGGATCTGTGAGGAAGAAAGAATAGATAATTCGGTTGTTCGGTGGGTGTGGGTTAGATCATGAGGGGCAGGGATTTGACGTTGCCCTCCAAGTTTAGAGGGTGCTGTGGTAACTGGGGTGGAAGAGGAAGGGTCATTTCGTGCTCGCTCTTGAGTGTCGGGAGCAACAGAGGGAGATTGGTGAGAAGATATTTTGGGAATGGCTGTAGTTGCTCTTGCTTTTTTCGAGGGCCGGTCTTGTTCTTGAAAGATGGAGGGGAAATTTCCTTTGTCTCTTGAGGCACCCTCTGCTAGTTCGCGTTTGCGCTTTTGATTCTCTCGAGATTCGTGCCCGGCGTCGTCTCTGCGAGCTGTGCCCTTGGTTCGTGCCATTCTTATCCTTAGCAGTATTGAGATTTGAGGTTGTGTTGTAATGTATTCTTGAGTATGAAGATCAAGGTGAAAGTTCCAAGCTTGCAAGATGAGAAAAAGTGTGGTAGCTTGGAGATCAGTAAAGCAGTAAAGAGATGAATGTGTGAGGTTCGCTAATGGAATGAAAAGAAACCATATAATAAAGAGTGAAGATGTTATTTGTTTACCTTTCGAGAGAAGACTCTGGAAATATCACCTCGACATCTTGAGAAGACTCAGGTTGAAGCATCACCCTCCAGCCTTGGGTAAATTTTGGGCAGCTTTTGGAGAGCATCGGAGGTCGGAAGATTTTGAAAACCCAATCAAAAGCGTGGAGTTGAGCCTTTCACAGCCAGCCAGAGGAGCGGCCGCATCCGCCGCGTCCTCATAGTTTCTAGACCCAGAGAGACTTCTCTGTAGAAATAAATTCCCGTCACTCATAACCCATTGAAACTTTTCAATTATGTTGTATTCCTTCGTCCCTTCATCTCCTCATCTCTTCATCTTCATAATACAAAGTGCTGACAAGAATCTTCTTCATACAGGAACCCGAAATTCGTCGGGAAGTCCACAACTGTTTGTCCTGCAGATGTTGTAGAATCGACTCTGCAAGGCTAGACAAAACATCCCGATTCGTTGGGTTCGCAGTGACATTGTCCTGTCATGAAGAGGCGCATCATTTCTTCACACCGAGTATTACATGGATAATAAAGCTATAGATTGGTTTGGTCTTTAGCATCATCGGCGCTTGGTCAATATTAAATAGATAAGCACATAAGCTTTCCCCCTCATCAAAAAGATGAGTGGGGGTTTTATCACGGCATTGTCTCATGGATCAATTACTCCCGTTTCATATCTACAGCCTCGAAACCCTTATCTGTGTATATGATAGGTTTACGAAAACATTGAATGATTTTCCTTTCTGCTGCTCTTTCGTTTCGTTTCGTTTTGGGTTGAAGGCTACGCAAATGTCACTGTCACAAGCCTTGTGCATATCTGCCGGTAAATGGTGTACGGTATCAAGCACGATGCAGGAAGGCATTACGAAAGATTCCCCATGGGACCAGAAATGCGCAGCCTCCCGAAGAGGTTGATGTTCGATACACATCTAATAAAATCAAACATGGGTAGTTGCCCAAGATAGTCTCAGATACCACCGTTTGACTGGACCTTTCGGGAGTCTCCACGCCTCTTTGCCCTGGTCTTAATTAAACCGTCAAGCCTAGACGATCCAATATCAAGGAAAATGAGGACACAAAGTAAGAAAAAAGAGTGTGGTCGTATCGGATATCTATTTGAGAAGTCTCTGCGATATGATAGGAATGTAGCTTCATCCGCGCGGCCTTCTTTCTTGTCCATTCGGGATTGATGTGATTATTGCTCAAGTACCTTTTGTAGACCACGCACGGTTGTCAATGAGATGATTCTAATTTTGATAAAAATCTGGGGCAGCCTTTTCAATATCCTTGGCTTACACTATTAGCATATGGTCGAGAACATTATGAGTCAGTTTTAGAATAGTGGGAAAGTAACCCCCTCCAAAGCTCAAAATGAACTAGGTTCAAGTACGTATGAAGTGTATACGCATTAAGCAGCGACCGAGTACATGAATGATATGTAGACATGTTGGTGAAGTGGAAATGGCTTCAACACCGCAACATACATAAGAAACACATCACACGTAGTGGATTCCTGCCTTCATTTATATACCTAGGAGGTAGATTTCACATGTGCTTCACCTCTACTTCCTCTCCCCTTTTTCCATGTATGATCTACTTTTGGAATCATGCGATACATGGATAAAATAGCACATCCCTCTTTTTACCCATCCATTTCGTGGGTCCAACATCTTGCATACGAAGATGGACATGGCCAAAAATGGGTCGTCCATGGAATAAAAGAAGGGATCGAGAATAGAAGATTATCCTTGAATAGTTTAGCTTGGAAGTACAATGGGTAGCAGCCGGGATTACTTATCTTGTTATCCAATGATCTGTCTTCATTCGCTCATTCCAAGATATCCCTAAGCAATAATGAGACTCCATATCCCCGTCGTCATCCTTGCCACTCGGATTGTAATGTCGCATAAAAAACGACGCTTAAATTAATTATTCACGGGCATTACGGGTGGTAGTCTGGTAGACTTGGTGACCATTAGTATTTTTATGGGTCGACTGGGGACGAATTGGCAGCTTGTTTTGGAGTGAAGGTTGGATTGTATGGAGTGAGATGAGTGAGATGAGTGAGATGAGTGAGATGAGTGATATTTGAGTGAGTTGAGTGATATTTGAGTGATGTGTGAGTGATGGATGGTGATGAGTGATAATCGAATGGAAAAAGAAAAGAGGGACTTTGACCTCATCCAGTGTAATCAATCATAATCAGACTTTCCTACCTAGGTAGCAAGTAGTAAGTAATAGGTAATAGGTACCGGTATGCAACACCTTTTCCAAGTTCAAGCAGCAACTCAACCAGGAATGAAAAGTTAGAAGTCTCATAGGCTTTCCCGTTCCTTATTAATTTATTCTAGCTAGGTAATAAACAAACAAGCACTGCTTGATTCTTTGAATTTCTTATTATTCTGAGCCACCAACGAATACTTCTTCAACTTGTAACAAACAAACACCTTTTGGATTTTATTTACGATACAGATTGGAAAATACAATCTAGAAACTACAAATCTACAATCTCCCAATCTACAGCTTCCACCTTTCAACCAAAAGCCAGCAAGCAAGCAACCTAACAACCACACACCCGCAACGGTACTACAAAATCGAACTCCGGATTTCCAACAATACTTACTACCGATACGATACGGAGTGTGAGTGTACTCAACGAAACATATTGAAAACAGCCTCATTTCTTCACTATTCCTACGCGTGCGATTTGATTTCATAAAACACCTTTTTTACACTTGATAATTCACTCTTCGGCTTTCGTCTCTGTTATTTTACTTTGAAGTGTCTTCATTCTATCTTGAAATTCATTTGTACACAGCGAATCCAATCCAAACGAAACGAAACGAAACGAAACAAATCAAATCAAAACCAAACCAAACCAGCAAAAACCATTCGACTTTCCCTTTCCCTTTCCCGCCGCTTTGTTTTTAGCGATAGGTAGAGGTCTACTTGTATCATACCTGCTTCTTTTACCGCTTGTCTGTTTCGACGTACCGGGACCATCCCATCCATCACTTCATTTGTGAAGAATTTATTATTAGAGAGTGCAGGGACCATCTGGCCATCGAGCTATCTCATTCACCCATCCATCGAGCTATCTCATTATTCATCCATCCACCCAGCTATCTATCCACTCACCCATCTATCCACTCACCCATTCACTCATTTGGGCCACGCACGCCACTCACCCATTCACTCACCCAAGCCACGCAAGCCCCTCACCCATCTCCACCCACCGCGCCAGGTGATTGATAAGTGTGCACCGCCACCACCACTACCACCACCCACCCACCCAAAACCACTCACGTACGAATCAACGAATCAACGAACCCACGAACAATCGACTCTTATCGCCTCCTTCGCTGCTCTTTCCCTCCATTACCTTGCCTGTTACCTTGCCTCACCACCTTGCCTCACTTACGTTACCGACACACCACGCCTTGGCTACCTGCATCCCAATCCATACGTCGACTCCTTTCACATTCTAATATATCCCGCCATCCCGCTCCATCCACCCCCCTCCCCATTTGAACCTCGCATCTCCCGCACCTACCGACCGACCGACCGACCGACCTACTGTCTATCTACACGGTCGCAACATTTCAATCCAGACAACCTTTGATTCCCAACGAACGACACGAAATACCTCAGTCGCAACACTAGATTTGGATTTTCTGTTCCGTCCACCAAAGACATCCATCCATTCACGACAAAGCCAAAAATTCATACGGCATAATTTCAGTTCTCGCGCAATCCTTCTTTTTTATTTGCCTTTATTTTACACAATAAACTCTTGTAATTATTTAGACTTTCATTCCGTCACTTTTTGGGAGGTCCCTATCACAACATCGACGTCAGTTCGCAAAACTTGCGCTCCAACCACCAGTGAATTTGACTTTTATAGTTCAACCATCTTTTATAGCGCAAGCTAGGCAACTATCAGCATCAGCGCATTAAATCGCCCGTCCAACAAAAAGTAGTGCCCGGTCGCACATTCACTTCCTTAAATCGCACTTTATCCCTTCCCCATTTATATGCGAATGTTTCGCCTGCCATCTTGGATCTCCGAATCCAGGGGTTGCGATCAAGTGTTAGATGGAGAAGTAAAATATAATATGGCAAACGCCGGTCTTTACGAATGCGCAAGCCCTGCGAAACGAAAGAGAAGTAGTAGTCCGAATGCTCCGATACCCATCCTAACAAACACTTCCACGACGACAACTTCAACCACAACCAAAACGCAAGAAGGGAAACGGAGGAAGCGCGAAATGTCGGAGCAAGGCTGTCGATCGCCTTCGTTGGCTGAAGATACTGTAATGATGGATAATCAAGAGCAGGTCGTCGATCTAGGTTTGGTTCGAGAAACAATCGAATCGCAACTCAGCCTCGAGATTCTCATGAAGCATAACGAATTGCGCCTAATCGAAACAGAACTAGCAAAATGTCAAGTTTCTCTTGAACAGTTACGTCGCGCTCACTTGATACCATTCCCAGGCATGCAAGGAGCTGAAGCTGAAGCTTCTCGCGAGTCGATGGTTAATGTCAGTGCGGGTACGGGTCCAGCAGTCTGGAGTGGCGACAAAGTTCCGAAATGGGCTCCGCCGTATGGAATTACCGAAGGACCGTACACAAGACATTGGGCAAAATGGTTAATTCCTGACCCGGCTTTTGACGGTATTGATATTGTTGATTCACGTGCAGGTCCAGGGCGGCCGCGCGCTGGCAAGTCGATGCCAGAAGGACGAGCTACTAGAAATAGTATCGCCGAAGGAGGTAATGTCTCATCTAAATCGAGATCTCGTGGATCTCACGGTTTGCAATCTCTTTCCACCAGTCATATCCAACCAAAGAAGGCTGGACCATGTATTCTCAAGCGGAGTGATGGTAAAACTGTTAAGCTTGTCTGCTTGGATTGCAATCGCGAAGATTTCTCCAGTACGCAAGGTTTTATCAATCATTGTCGCATTGCTCATCATCGTGAGTTTAAGAGTCATGAAGAAGCTGCTCAGACTAGTGGACATATTATCGAAGTCGATGAAGCTGGTGCACCTCCTGTTTTGGAGAAGAGTCCAAGTGCACCACCAACTGGAGACCTTGTTCATCCTCTTATTAAAAGTGCGCCAGTCGATCAAGAAGCCTATACTGCTCTTCGTTCTCGTATCGAAGATTCTATGAATCTATATCTACAAGGCAGACTCCCTGGTGTGACTTCGATTCCTGGAAGTGCAACGTCATCACCACAAAAACAACCCGTTGTGAAACCCAAAGTGCAACCTCCAAAAGAGAATTTCAAACCATCAACCGCTACACCTCATCTTTCCGAGTTGCTGAAAAGCAGAGGCTTTGGTGGTGATCTTGATGAAATAGTGGGTGATGCGAAAACACGTATTGATATGGATGAACTTTTAGCATCTGAGGAGGAATCTTCTGATGATGAAGTGACTGAAACAACGACTGCTGCTGTACCTTCACGCCGTCCTGGTGGCTTTGATGGTTCAGTAGATACACCAATGACTGGTATGCGTATTCCAGCTCGGGCTACAATGTCACCAGCCTATTTTGGTAGACCTACAAGCAGCAAAGGTATGGATGCTTCCGGGAGACCTGGTCAAGCTCATATCTCACCTCGTCTAACTTTCGCTACCCTCAATACTTCTATGCCTGTATCAGAAAGTAGAAATAATCGCCCACAGCCTATTAACACTCGAGATCACGATCATGATGGAGATACTGATATGGGCATTCCCGATACATCTTCCATCATCGACCTAAGTCCAAACACGGTTGTTAGTAACAACGCTCCAAGTCTTGTTAGTGATGATGGTGAATACGACGAAGGTGATGATGATGCAGAGAGTGTATCATCAGGAGATGCTGACGAGGGTAGTGATGTCGCCGAAATCGATATCGAGGATGGAGATACCGAGAAAGTTGTTAGAGGAGCGGTGTTAGGAAGGAGTCAGGATCGCACCAAGAAAGATGATAAACATGTTACATTCGTGAGGGAGGTACCTGATGCGAATGGAACAAATAAGAAAGTGAGACCCAGACAAGGATAGGGCAAGAATTAGGATGAGAGTGGAACGGAATGAATAGCGAGCGTTGCATTTTTTTCTAGGTCATAACTGGTGATAGACATTTTCCTGATGGTGTGAATGATGGACTTGAACTTTTTGACTTTTTTCTTTCTTCTTTTTTTTTGCAAGCGCTTTCTTCTCTACTCTTTGTTTATGATATTGCTTTTTTCCTTCTACAATTTTACAATTGGGGATGAGAAGTTAGGAGGATTACGATAGGATGGATTGGGATTGGTTGGGTGGGAATGGGATTGATGAAATGAAACAAAGTACTTTTCATGTGTATTGCATATTACAAATACAATTACAATGGCATTCGTTGAGTTTTGAGGGGTTATAGATATTGGGGTGGGATAGGGTTCGATATGATTTCATGTGGGATGGGATTGAGAGGAGGGGGGAGGTTATTTTCATGAAAGAGAGAGGGGGTATATGTGGTTATGTGGAGGGAGGGAGGCGGGAAGTTTTATGGAGATAGGTATATTATAATAAAAACAATACATATATATACATACATATATTCGATGAAAATGGAAATGAAAATCTTGAACGAATGAAAAAAAGGATCAACTCTATTAAATAGTCTTTGTATAAAAACTACTTCTTCCCATATATAACTCAGCTCGTAACTCTTTGGACAGAGAGTAATATGGATGTTTAGGATCTACAATCGTGGATAAAGAAACTAGCTAGTTCGCTGGTGAATGATTGGGAAGGGGGAGGGAAGGCGGAGGGGGAGGGAAAGGGGGAAGATGGAATGTAGTGTGGATGTAATATGTAATAGAGAGTGTTGATATTTTTACTTTGTTATGATACTTTATAATGAGTAGAGTGTTTGGTGGCTGGTGGCTGGTAGCTGGTAATTGATTTCTGTATTTGTTTGTTTATCTTTTCTTGACTTTTCTTGACTTTTCTGGAGTGGGAAATGTAGGATGGGATGGGATGGGATGGGATGGGATAGGATAGGAGGTTGAGATTGAGGTTGATGCTGAGGTTGAGATTGAGGCTGAGATGTATGGGTAGATGGATTGTGGGATCTGAGAAGTGAAGGAGATAAGTGAAGGGTTGGATACCCACTGCATTGGACATTGTTCTTCTTCCCTCTTTTTTTTTCCCCTTCTTTTTTTGGCAGGGAAATGCTATTATGGTTTACGATTTATGATGAGGGGG
>PHWZ01000126.1:0-18069 GCA_004379285.1 Botryotinia calthae | reverse complement strand
GGGGGGTTGATGTATATTGTGCTTTGTTACCTGGAGTTTCCTGGGTGTGTTTGGATTCTCTTCTTTTGTAGTGAGATTTGTATGCTTGTGCTTGTGCTTGTGCTTGTGCTTGTGCTTGTGGGGTGGATGTGCATGTGCATGTGCATGTGGATGAGGGGATGTGTGAGTGTAGTCTTGCGCTTTGGGGTGTAAATACTGGTATAGGGTTTATGGTGGTGTGTATATGTGTATATATTTCGTGGTTTTATTTTTGTTGTTTTTGAGTTGAGTTGAGTTGAGTTGAGTTGAGTTGGGATGTGGAATGGAATGGAATGGGGAAATGAAATGAATGAATGGTTGAATGGGTAGGGGTATAGAGGGAGGTTGATGAGAAGAGAGGAAGAGAGAGGAGAGGAAGGGAGGGAAGGAGGGAGATATTAGTATAAAAGGAGAGAGAATTCATTGGGGCCGTTACTACTTCGAATGGGTTTGAGTAATTGAGGAAGTGTGTAGAATATTGGTGTAGTGGTGGAATATGGAAGATATGGTGGAGGTGGAGGTCAAGAGGAGAGGGGGAGATAGGCAAGACAGATGAGTGAATTTGGGTGGAAAGAAACGGAAGATATTGTTAAAAGTCTGGTTCACGTGGATGCTAGAGCAGGGGGAGCTGGTCCCAATTAGTACTGGTAAGAGCTCTGTTGTATCTCAGAGCTCTTTCTCTCATGGTTAGTAACAATACACTTGATGCAAGATTCTCTAAATGCCCTCATATTCTACCACCACAAGAAACTTTTCAACTTCCCCTAAAAATACAATCAAAATATAAGATTGGACGTCACATTCATGAAAATATCAAAAACTTCAAGCAGAAATTTTGTAAGTGATACCCGGGCCCAGGCAATCTTATATTCTATCTAAACTGCAAGCAATTTCTATGTATCCAGTACATGAGAAATGCAATTTCTAATCCTATACTATTCTCTCATCCCAAATACAAATGAAAACAAGGAAACATAAAAAAGGAAATCTATCATACAACATCCTCTGATCATCAACTGTTTTGCTCGGTCTCTCGGTTCGCATCTCGGATTCTCTTCCTTGTGGGTGAGAGATAGGGGATTTTGATGGTCGCTGTTGTCGTCGTTGTCGTCCCGAAGAGAGAAAAAGTGTAAACACAGTCGAAACCCCTCAAGCTTACCCAGACTCCAATTCAAAATCCCCCATCACCAATCCAAACAAGGAAGGAGAAGAGAGATCGTCCACATCCAGCAAATACTTAAAGCCAGACACATCCTGTACCGTCTTGACCGCACACCAACTAAATTTACCGATCAAATGATTAGCCATCGTACACACTACAGAATCAAGAAAACCGGGAAGCACTCACCACATTCTTAAGACTAGTTCCGGGACACAAAACCAAATCGCAAGTTCCGGCTTGCCCGTCGCAGCGACAGCTGGTTTGTCCAACTACCTTGGCTCCTTGGCAAGAGGCAAGGACGTTGGAGCAAGAGCAGGAGGCGTAACAACTTCCACCCCGAGAAGCGAGGGACACGGTGTTGGGGCTTGAGGGCATGGCGAGGATGTTGGTGGAGAAGAGGGCGAGGATGGAGAAGGTGATGGTGGTGAATTGCATTTTGATGGTTTGGTGATGGTTGATTGTTGGGTGGTGGTGAAGATATGGGAAAATTGTTGTAGATTGTATTGAATGTTGTTGGTGATGATGTTGATGTTGATGATGTAGAAAGTAATTCCGACAGCTTTCATCTCAACACCTTATATAGATTTCCATCTCATCTCCAAACCTTTCAATCATCACATACAACATACAACATACAACACACAACATCATTGACATGAAACTATTCTCCTCTCCAATCCTCACGACTAAGCCAGACCCGCGATGACAGGATCGAGAATTCGTAAAACTTCCATCTCCATTATACGTAGCACACGTACCGATATGGATGTCTCCGAATCATCCCTCCGCCGTCTGCACGCCTGGCTGAGCACGGCTTTGCACCATCCACGAGCCGCAACTTCGTATTGCGCATCGTTTATCGCGTGCGCAGTTCTGGACTTCCACGTATATGCGGTCGATTCCGTCGACCTCTTGATGAGGTTATTCATTCGGTCTTGTGAAATGACAATGCGAATCTAACGTGACGTGTATTTCGAAATTCGCAAGGCGGAATGTAACCAGCGCTTACTGGATAAGCGCTTTACGGGCAACCCGTCAAGTCGTATTAATCTTTTTGAAGGTGGGTAATTGGCAATGGTGTTCTTGACCCTTGATGATATTCTCATGGGATTACTGTAGATATCAATGATGGAGAAATGATATCATAATTCTCAACCAACCCTCCCCCCAAAGAACCGTGGGAGATCCGTCAATTCCGGATCCATCGAACCAACCCTAAGAAAATTGTTTGCTAGCTCCTCTCCTAAAAATTTAGCGTCGAAACCCAAACTCCAATCAAGGTCGCAGGAAATATCCTAAATGACACCAAGATCTCCCTTCCGCAGTATTGCGTACCTGCACCGCACCTGCTATAGCATAACTATCACTCAAAACTCGTGGAAATCAAAGGGATATTCTCAGTAGCCCAGTGTCGTAAGCGCTAAGCCCGATTCCCCGGGTTACCGGGTTACCGCCAGGATCTAAATGTGGATGAGTTTTGCTTGGCAAATGGGCGCTTAGAGATTGCTCTTTGGTGATAATTATGATTATGATGGTGATGATGGACAGGTTAGTAAGACGGAAAATAGGGAATGGAGATGGAGTGCTGGAAATAAGGTTATTTTCTCACCCATGCGAAATATGAGGTCGCTCGGTTTACGTTTCAGGTTAATCGAGGATGAGTAGATGGATGGATAGATAAGTGTGGGGAGCTTTCTTTGGCTTGTTCGTGGCTTTAGATATATGGCGGCTAATTTTCTATAATTTTAAGATGATGGATACGAAGAGTGTGATTTGTTACGAGAAAGAGTGGATAGGTAGGTAGGATAGATACGGCTAGAAGGTGTACTGAAATTGGGAGATCCATTGAAAACTTGGAGTTGATTCTAGGTTTGTGGATATGTAGATGTGAGGGAGAAGGTTAACGGTCTTCGGCTATCGTGATCAGCTCCTTTAGTTGCAAATGTATGTGCATACATATATCGATTTCCCAGAACAGAACTCCATGGCAGCTGAAACGCTCGCAGGGCTCACAGACACTTATAACTTTTTGGGTTTCGCAGCATGTGAATGCGAGGAGGAAAATAATTTTTGAACTGTGATGTGTATGTGTAGTTAGTTCTGATTAGATCCGGTTAACGCCTAGGCACTCTTTACTATTACATGATATTACATATCTAAGAGTTGACAAAACCACAAACTGTAGTGAAATGATATGGACTATTTCTGCATTCGAAATTAGGTAGTTAATTGCAGCACATATTTTCCATGAACCCAAATATATTACCCAAGTCACAAATTCACTCCCTCACCCCCAAAAACCAAGGATTTTATTTAATAGCTGTGTTGTAGCGTATAAAACTCCTACGCACAATATCCTATACAAAGCATACATGATCCATATGATCTACAGTGGGAATCCCCCCAGTTTTGCGTAATAAACCTTCTTCATCCAATCTACACTTCCAGAAATACCACCCAACATCCTTGATATTGGCGCAACCGTGCCTGGGGTAAGATGAATATTGGATTTAACTCCAAAACTAGGATGTTAGGGTATAGACTATTTGTGGGATTTCTATTCTCCACTATTGAGCTTTGTGGAAGGGGAGCGGGGTGTTTTGAGATTCAAGTTTCTATGCTGAATGAAAGCTGGGGGATGTCGAAATATTAATAAGCGCTATGTTTATGATCAGTCTCGCTCGAACTTCTAGAATAGATCTATATATCCACTTTTTTGTACTAGGAAATGTATTCGTTGATCTCGTTCTCAATTAGCTGTATATGTATATGTATATATATGAAGCTGAGAGTAAGCATCTGTGATACAAGATACATGGATCTCTTCACTTGTTTGTCATTGTAATTCATTCCCTCTTCTATTCATTACTTTACAATTCATGTCACGAATATGTATTGACCTGTTTTAATGAACTTTCACATCTATCTATATCTTTGTTAATGATTATTCATCACGGATAATACTTTCTAGAGTTAGGAAATTACCCATTTTACGAGGTAATTCCTTTATGAGCTTTAATGATTGCTAGCCTTTCTAATTTTCTAATTCTCTACTTCTATACTTATATACTTCTCGCTTCATCATCTCTCATTTTCACTCACATTCCCTTTCGTCTCTACTCCCCTACTCTCTATACCATAAACCCTCTATCTCCTTTAAAAATACCCCTCCATCGCACGCTATTACACTCACCCAAAGAGAACAAAATATGCACAAAATCACATTACAACACACTCGAGAAATTTGACTCCACCACTTGAGACTTTCACTTGGTTCAAACACAATATTTTCTAGATAAATTTAACTTGTTATTACCGTCGATAATGGCAAGTAGAATGTAGAAAAATAGAGGATACTAAAAAGGGAAATTGGTAGTTCAATCGTCCATTAAACATTCTTCTTGATATCCGCTCTGGGACGTAGGGCCACCCCTTGCATTCTAAGCAGCTTTCTGAATTTTTTATATCATGTTGAGAGACTTCTATCCCGTTGATATTTTCCTGAAGGACTCCATCAGAGTATTGAGGAGCATCGAGCATCGAGAGTATAAGTGGTGAATGACACAGTAGAGCGCTACTTTCTCTTGACAAGGAACCAGAGATGACGAGCTAGAGATTGAGGATAAATATGCAGGAGGCTAAAACTTAAAACTCGATAAAGTGAAGTGAGTGCAACAATTCGAGTCCACGGAGAATTGGCGACTTTACGAAGGGTATCGATGACGCTTCCCTCGCATCCCTCCAAGTTTCATTTCATGCCATGGAAATCATTCTTTGCATTGGAACGGCAGGCTTGTTCTTAACGAAGAGAAAGGTACGCAGAGTCAAGATGTACTTGAATTCTGAAAATAATAGTACAAAATGTAAAATTCCCAACAGAGAGATTTTAACGAGGAATGCAGAGATAGAGAGAGATAGGAATAAGCAATCAAAAAAGGGAAAGTAAAATTCTCGTAACGAAGTTCCTAAAATGTAATCCCTGAATCTCATATTTAGACATTCGCTAAAGTACACATGCAAATCAGCAACTCCTTCATACAAATCCTCCCAAAATCAATAATAAATCCGTTCAAACATCACACATCAAATCCCACCCACCGACCCCTAAGTAAATGCCAACCCCCCTCCCTTCATCATCCCCACCACAACCATCTCTCTTCCCTTTCCATCTTGAATCTTTCGATACAACACATAAACTCCAGATTCCATTACGCTACTAGCATCCCAGCAACCGACTCCCCAAACAAAGAATATTGAATCCCTCCAACCGCGTTCAAATCAAGGGAAAATTCGCGTAGAGAAACATGGATATGTGTGAGGAGAAGTTTGAGAAGGGCAAATAGGAATATGTTTTTTTCGAGACTAGAGTTGGGCAAGGAGAGTGAGGCGATGAGGCGTGTAGTGTTTTGTGTGGTGGTTATTGGACTTGTAGTGGCTGGGGCTGGGGTGGGTAGGTTTGGTGTTTCATACTTGATGGGAGTGAGCGTGAAGTAATTGGTATGTGATATAGAGCTAGAAAATAAACAAAACTTAGAACGAAGACTTAAGACTAACGACGGAAGGAAACATACATATCTCAAATCCTCTTTCACACTTCAACCCCGCCAGCATATTGAGATAAATCTCGAAGTTCCAAATCTAAGACATCTAGTGCCTGAATTTACGCTACATCTAGCGCTTTTTTGAAGCTTCGAGAATCGACTTGGGTTAGAGTCTTGGATGTGACCAGGAAGATTCACGATGAATATTCCATCGTATCATGTTAGAAACCATGATGCGGAATTAGAATTTTCAGAGCACAAGTTGGTAGTTGATGTTTGCTATTATTCCTTATCTTGAGAGATATTGTGATCTATGAAGTAGGTTAAACTGGCCAAAGGGATAGGGTAAACTTCTGAACACCCAAACTTTTGTATTTTGCGGAATGAGGATGGTAAGTTCTATGTCATGGAACTAGCTAGAACTAGCCAGTTCTGTATACTGTACGCATTGAAATTCTGATGATGATAACAGATATGGAAGATAAATGGAGCACGTGAGAGACAAATGCAATGTGAGAAATAATGTTTTACTATATGGAATGCACGAGATGGATGTTGAAACCTTTTGCACGCCAGAATTAACTTGTAAAAACGAATCTTCAATACAATTTCATCAATGTCTATCTATCAGATGATCCAACTCAACCCTCGCTCCATGGTGACTTGCTCCAAGAATCTCTAGGCTTGACAACTCAAGTATAAGACCATGAAACATCCTTGAAATTGTGAGTTTCCCAGCAACAGCAGATCATACAGCGTGTCTGCAGACGGCCCGCCTTATAACCAATTGACGAACCCACTCGGCACTCTGATACCGCATGAATTGTCTCATTTCGACGACCCATATTTTTGTTACGGATTTCTTAAATTTGTCAGTACAGATCAAGTTAAATATTCCAGGTGAAAAAGGGTGGCATCCTACTCAGCATAATGATCTCGCACAATAACATTCGCCTCCGAATCCATCATAATGTGCCAGTTGTGACTTTCGACTTCCCATGGCATACTTTCGAGTCCGTGATGCATATTGCACAGAGCGCTATGCGTAAGACGAGTTTTTGATTTTATCCAGGTCCCATCAGGAATCTCGGGACGTTGCCATGTTTCCTTTGCTCGCTGATCTAAATCTTTAAGATGTTCGAGACAATCTTGGTAAGCTGTATGTGGTGGATATAATATACGAATAATGATTGCAAAAATTGGAATTGTTGCGCATCCGATAAAGGTCAATACTTGTTGAAAAGCAATCATTCTTTTCAAAGGTAGGCGGTGGGAAGATAAACTTTAGAATTATTGGGAAAGGTGGGGGATGGCGGTTGCAAAATATTGGGACGAAAAGTCGGATAATTTGAAAGGTATGAAGTTTGATTTGCAGTCGTTACAAGTGTGTAGTTATTAGTGTCGGAGGACAGAGATGATGAGTTTAGTGAGGACTATAAACCATGAAGATGAGATGCTATATATATATGCAAATACCTGTCTTTGAAGTGCGGTTTCGAAACGTGCCTCGATCTTCTCGAAGCCGAATATGCCAGTAGCATTGAGACAATACAGCTTCCCGAATCCCAACTTCTCTCAAAAATACATTTTAGAACTGACATTTTGTTTAGATGGGGAATTCAACAAATTCTAGTGGGTGTTCCGTAGATTTCTAGATTTGGAAAGAAAATGGAAATCGAAATGGAAACATCAGAAGCCGAGAAACTTGACAGGCGAGAAAGACGGACACAGCCAAAAAGGGAAGGATGACGAAAGATTATTATAAGGTGAGCAATTCGATGAAGTGGCGTGTGTAATAAAGAATGCGCCTGAAAGTGCTAGGTGAGGATGGGATAGTCGCTCCAGTATCCCGTTGTTTACTCTTAGTCACATATTTCTATAAGAAAGACAACATATCCCACTCAACTAACCTATATCTACAACCTGCTTTGTGCAATCCGACACAGGCATGTCTCAAAGCCATGCTAGAGATAGATTGCTTGATGGGAGAACCCGCTTGAGTGAATAGAAATATTGGGGTATGATTCTTCATCTAAGAAAGACAGACCCCCTTGATTTTTGGTGACATGCAGCAACGTGTAGATTGTAATGACTTCTATGAACTTCATAAAAATGGCTTTTAATCTCTTTCTTGCCTGCCAGATCATGTGTTGGTGGCATATTTTGACACCCCCAAAGCTCTATGCTTTGTACTTTAAAGCCAACTTGGAGGTTCCACGTGGAAGACACTTGCTATATATCTTCGAGTACCTGCCGGATTTCTTTGACGGTATAAGAGAATTGACACATTCTTTGAAGTTCTCATAAGATAGACTTGCTCGACATCGAAATACTTTCTTGACCGGCATGACAAACTTTGGACTTCCAAGTAGATATGCTTCAGGGCTAGAAATTCCCTCGTACTTTCAGTCCACATGCTTCTTCTCCCAAAGATGGTTTTACTATGGTCGTACCAGGAGATATCATGATGTAATCTTTCGATTGCTTCGAGGAAGCTTCATGAAGTTCTACATCATGATCCGCCTCTAGTTAATCAAGATCAATAAACCACATGATCCAACATGATTGACAGCATGAAAACCTACCTAGAACCGGGTAGAATAGTCACTCGGCGCGGGTCGTAACGGACGAAGATGACTTGTCAAACGATTGTTATGCATACGATGTATCGGAAGTTCAGCGAAGTTTCCCCAGCTTTGTTACTTTCCAGGAAAATTTTTGGTTACAGGGATTGCTATGCCAGATGACATCCACCCCCCACCAAAATCAAACGAACAAATTGTTGTCGAAACCTACTCGCATCAATCGATTAATGCCACTTTATCAATACATTTGTTTATTAAAAGATCAAAACAAAAGACTAACGGTTGTATACAGACCGTGCAGAATGACGACGAATGTTTGTAGGTCAAGGAATGGAATAGGTCGTAGCGATTGAGTGATCCAAAATGTGCTAGGTGTATCTGAACGCGGCGCAGTCTATTCGGTTCTTCCGAAAGGTAAACATCGAAAAGGGCCCACCCGGTGAACGGGTCCAGACTGCTCTCAAACGAAGCGTGAACTAAATGTAGAAGAATCTACCTAGGTTGGGGATTGCAATTACAAATGTTGCTACTGGGTAGGTGGGCTCGAGGCGGGCAAATTAAGAGCTTATCATAGGTATCAATTGGCAGAATACATACGGCAGAATGGTCCAAGGTACTTATTCGTTCTGATAGCTAAAGATGTTGTAGCCATCATCTGGATCAGAAATGTATATCCATCCAATTCTTGGTTTCGAGGGTCTCGCTCTTCGAGCTCTCGAAGATAGATACTCATTCGTCTATTATGAGTTAAACTGCCACTGGTGGGAGTATTCTCACCGTCACTATCATTAAAACCTTAGCAGATACATTGGTTTCTAGTTACTACTTATCAATTGATGGGGGCAAGCCCCCAATCCTCCATAGCTCGCTGCGCTCGAAGGGCTGGGATTTTGTTGTATAGTGTCTTGTATGCAACCGAGTGAGTATCTGGCAAGTATCTGGCAGCTTGTTGCGATGTTAGCATCCCCGGATGGAATGAGATGTAGAAAGAGATGAACTCGCAGTGGAAAATCCCTTTTGAAAACAACCAATTGACCAGCTATCTACCCACATACCTAAATACCGACCTACTCACACCGAGGTCTTCTCACCAAGCCATTCCATCACATTCACTCACCAAAATGATCGATCCTTCCCATTTCCCCCACTCTATCACGGTTTATTACTCTTTCGAGGCAAATAAGCGAGTCTCTCTTAGCGTCCTTTGCTCTTCTGCTCAGTGTGTTCGTCAAGCCCAAGGCAAAGAAAGAGGCAAAAGAAAGCGTCATTTTTAGTAACATCACCTTTCTCTTTCCCTCCCCCAAAAAACTGCACGCGATCTGCAAAGGATTAAGGATAATTCTACCAAATCTTTACATTCCCATTAGATACGATCTTCAATCTCGATAGACATCTTTCTTATAGATAATACCAAGGTATCGATTCTATCTACAACCTCTTCCGACTTTCCTACCAGGAAAATTACGACCCCGCATCCCACCCATACCTCTTTGCAATCTCTGTCAAGGAACACCACTCGAAGATCTCGAAATATTGTTGAGAGAAGGATCTGAATTGTTTGTTGGATTTTTGTAGAGAGGACTTCGATCTATCTTCAAGATGGGTCAGACTCTTTCGGAGCCCGTCGTGGAGAAGGTATGTTTGTTTATCTTTGTTCGGATTATCTGTTCACTGTGTCATTGTCGGCGCCGGTCTTTGATGCCAAGGTATCGCATAACTGGTATTACACGCTGGTGTTGAAGTACTTCTGCGTCGCGCAGTGATATAGAGACTCTATGTTATCTGTTGAATGAGCACAACGTTCCCACAAAAATATACCGCGAAGACTCGGTCTTCAGCTCCAATCCCACCACCAAGATCTTTCTACCGCCGCTGCTTATGGTTGCTAACATGGCTTTCTCTATTAGCACTCAGCCATCGGAGGCGATGAGAGATTACTTTATGGTGTCTCTTCCATGCAGGGATGGAGAATCAGCATGGAGGACGCGCACGCGACTATCCTCGATTTACAAAATACAAAGGGGCAGGAATTGAAGCCAGCTCCAATCGATAGCAGACTTTCATTCTTCGGTGTTTACGATGGACATGGAGGAGACCGGGTAGCACTTTTTGCAGGAGAAAATATACATCAGATCATTGCGAAACAAGAAGCATTTCAAAAGGGTGATATCGAACAAGCTCTGAAGGATGGCTTCCTTGCAACAGACAGAGCAATCTTGATGGGTTAGAATAACACTCTCCTCCTACCAGACAGGGATACTGATTTGAGTTATAGATCCAAGATACGAGGAGGAAGTTTCTGGCTGTACCGCATCAGTTGGTATAATTTCGCACAAGAAGATCTATGTGGTATGTTATATGAGGCAAAAGACACCGAAATATGCTTACTGTTCATAAGGGAAATGCCGGAGACTCAAGAAGTGTTTTGGGAGTGAAGGGTCGCGCCAAGCCTCTGTCATTCGACCACAAGCCGCAAAACGAAGGTAGCTTCTCATTATATTGGCGAAGGACTGCACAAAATACTAATATATATCTGTGCAGGCGAAAAAGCCAGAATTAATGCGGCTGGAGGCTTCGTCGATTTCGGTCGTGTCAATGGAAACCTTGCATTATCAAGAGCCATTGGTGATTTTGAATTCAAGAAGAGCGCAGAGCTTTCGCCCGAGCAGCAAATCGTTACTGCATTCCCCGATGTTACTGTACATGATATTACAGACGATGACGAGTTTTTGGTGGTTGCTTGTGATGGTCAGTAGCTTACGACGAGTCACTGAGAACAAAAAGGCTAACATAATCCTTAGGTATCTGGGATTGCCAATCATCCCAAGCCGTTATCGAATTTGTTCGACGGGGCATTGTTGCCAAGCAAGATTTATCTAAAATCTGCGAGAACATGATGGATAACTGTTTAGCATCCAATTCGGAAACTGGTGGTGTTGGTTGTGATAACATGACCATGATTGTTATAGGTCTTCTGAATGGCAAGACTAAGGAAGAGTGGTACGATGAAATCGCAAAGCGTGTCGCGAATGGAGATGGCCCATGTGCCCCTCCGGAGTACGGCAAGTACTCCGCTGATTCCTAAGACTGTAACATTTCCTAATACATTTAATAGCTGAATTCCGTGGACCTGGTGTTCATCATAACTTTGATGATAGTGACAGTGGATATGATGTTGATATGGACCAGAAGCTTAAGTCTTTCGGTGGGAACCCACGTGGACGAATCATTCTTCTTGGAGATGGCACAGAAGTCCTCACTGATTCCGATGATACAGAAATGTTCGATCACAGTGAGGAAGACAAAGACCTCGCCAGCCAAGTCCCAAAGGGACAGCCTCAATCCGAAGTCCCCGAATCCGATGCCTTACCCGAAAAGATTGACCCGAAAGAGCCAAAGTATCAGGCAGTAGTAGACGAAGTATTACCCAAATCGAGCAAAGCCGAAAAGAAGTAGGAGTAATTTGGGTATTATTGGTATATCTTTCAAGATTTATGAAGTGAAAGACGAAGGGAGGGGAGGGTGTTGGAATGAAGATGTTAATGACTCGAGAAATTATGCAAATCAGATTCATCTTGATGAATGACTATTTTTGCAACCATATCTGGAATAGAAGGGGTTGCAAATCGTGTGCATTTTTATAAGCATAACGTGAGATAAAATCACGTATTGCAATGTTTCCTGAGAATCTTCATCAATGCTGGGACGGAATGGGGAGCATGGGAGGGAAGGTATAAAGGTTATGAAAACTTTATATCTAGTAAACGTGATGGAGATGCCCTGTGTGTGGAGGCTTCCCCTTCGACATGAAATTTTCTGAACTTACGATCTTCATACGCAGCGAGTTATATTATCACGATCATGAGTCCGTTTTTTCTTCTTCAATTTTACGTTACAGATCTCTTATAGGAAGGGTCTCTAGACTAAGGCCGAGTTTCAATTTACCTTGAAAACTATCAATTGACATCCTCCTGACCAAAGCGTTTACGAGTTTATCTCATGTTTCTAAATTGAATGTGTTTGCGTGTTTGCGTGTGTGCATGTTCGCATGTTCGCAGGTTTGTTAAGTTGCAGATGGTCCCCTCTTTTAAGCCCCAAGGTGGCTCCCACGACGTAACGAATAGATGGCTAGAAGAGCTGATGAAGTGTCTAATCGAATGGAATCGAATCGTTGGCATTGCTTCGGACTTGGATTGGATCCATGGCAGTGCAGGAAATGGGGGGGGGATAGATCATAGGTCACAGCTTTGAAGTGGAGAAAGGGTATGTTTTATCCTTGAGACTAAGAGATGCGGTCAATGATAATACTTGAAATGATAAATGATGTGAAAGTTTCCGAGCTTTCCTTCCTAGGTAGCTAGTGAGTTAGTTAGTTCGTTACCCCACGAACGGGCGGAACTGCAGAGTGAAAAAATGCGTTCAAAAGCTGGATGTTGGTGGGATGAAGTTCACCGTCTCTTTGCTGTTATTGTTATGTAGTTATGTAGCTACATCGTCCGAGTATATCGGTCGTCGGTCGGTGCTCGAGGCATGTATAGAACGATTGTCCTCCTACGTATCGTACATGTCAGCAAGATTAGCTGATCCCTTGTAACCAATCGAACGCTCCTGTCTGATTAGCGTCGCACGTGCGTACTCTTTCTCGTGCCGGATCTTGACGAGAGCAATGGGAATGACGATGTCGAGATTCCCGGGTTTATTGGGAAATTTAAATAACGCCGCATCCAAGAGAAACCTGGTTTGGCCATGTCCAGTGTCCAGTGTCGAGTCTCTCGGTGCAAAGTACCCAGCAATAATTGATTAGTTTAGAACTAGCTTTATGTGAGGACAACAAGACAATTCCATGTTCAACGTGCATCTGATTTACATAAAGTTTTGATTTTTCACCCCAGAGCAAGAAACCATAACTCTTCTTTTTCAATATCGTCGTCGTGATATCGATTTACATACCTGCTTGGATCTCGAAAGCTTTCCTTTCTTGGCCCTGATGTCAGTTTCTCTACGGTAATCAACCGCACAATATTGCAGAAACATTACATCAACGGCCAACCACTAAATAAACCCTGGCCAAAATTGTTTAAATTCGGGAAGCTCCTCCAATTGTCAAAGAACTACCTCCAGCGCAGCACAGCACAGCACAATACCTACAATTTAAACACAAAAACGCGAAAGCTTATACTTTACTTATCTCAATACCCCCTCTGTCAGTCGAGTGTTTATTTCCAGATTGAAACTTAAAACGTCAAAATGTCTTCCCCATCATCCGGCGGAAGTGCAGGAAAGAGAAAGCGTACTGCTCCTGCTTCATCATCCAAAAAATCCTCAACACTCGATCAATTACAAAATTCATCGAGAGATGCATCTGGTGAAGATGGCGAATCCACGGCTCCGGAGACCAGAGAAACACGTAGCTCGAGTCACAAAAAGACTATCTCCATGGACTCTCAAAACCCACCCGCGAAACGTCTTCGATCGTCTACACACGAGAAAGTAGCAGTTAACGGATCTGATAATGCGCGAGATCCAGGTGAACCATCGGATACAACTGAAGGTAGTACAGACATTGCGAACAGAGTTGGAAAGAAGGGAAGAAACAGCATTTCCAAAGGAGAGGAAGATGTGCCAGAACAAGAGGGAGAGAAAGAAACCACACAATCAATGGCTCCACCACCAATTGGAAAATTGACGGATCCAGTTGGATACAAAACAAACCCACCACCTGCTGATAGACCAGTTCGTGTTTATGCGGATGGTGTGTTTGATCTATTTCATCTTGGGTACGTATTCTACAAACTACGGGACTTGGGAGCAGTAACTAACTCATGGCAGACATATGCGACAGCTTGAACAAGCTAAGAAAGCATTCCCAGATGTTTATTTATTGGTCGGAGTTACAGGAGATGCGGAAACACACAAGAGAAAAGGACTTACAGTTCTATCTGGGCAAGAGCGAGCCGAGACTGTAAGACATTGCAAATGGGTTGATGAGGTTGTTGAGAACTGCCCATGGATTGTTACTCCGGAATTTCTAGCAGAGAAAAGGATCGATTACGTTGCGCATGATGATCTTCCATATGGAGCTGATGAGGGAGATGATATTTACAAACCGATCAAGGAACAAGGAAAATTCTTGGTTACACAGAGAACCGAGGGTGTCAGCACGACTGGCATCATCACAAAGTATGTATTTGATTCTCTGTTTCCCAAATCACTGCTAACATTTACGCAGGATTGTTCGAGATTATGAGAAATATATTGCACGTCAATTCAAGCGGGGCACAACAAGACAGGAGCTTAACGTATCATGGCTCAAGAAGAATGAACTCGATCTAAAACGTCATGTTGCAGAGATGAGAGAAGCCATCCGAACGAATTGGAGTACTACTGGTCAAGAACTGGGCAAAGAATTGAAACAATTCTGGCAATCCAGTCGTCCTGGTAGCCCCGCACGCATGCACAGTTTCGATGGGAATAGTACTGGATCCCTCACAAGTCCATCTGCTCTACAACATCTTACACGCCGTCTGGAAATTCCAAGAAATGATAGTCCAGGTCCGGGTAGTGATTTTGCAACAGGATATAGTTTAGGTCTTATTGGTGGTGTACGATCATGGGTACGTTGGTCTATTCTTGATATCTACTTGTGCTAACTTTACTTTCTAGATGACTCGAAGTCGTCAAACCAATCGTGATGGCTTACAGGGAAGTGAAAGCAGTGAAGAGGAAAGTGATGAGAGACTTTCACCACGTGGTAGAAACGAAAAGGAAAATTTCAAACGTGATGAAAATGAAGTTGATGAAGAACAAGTCGATGCACAAATTGATGCGGCTATGGCGGAAAATGCTAAGAAATCTGGCCAATAGATGTGGATTGGCTTCTGGGATGACGCAGGGTATACAGGACTTCAATTGAAAAGTCTTTCAGTTTGTTTTGTGTGATCGATTTTTTACCTTGTAGTATATACTTTATTGTGTTGTTATGAAACATACATACATACCTACGTGAGGGTATTCGGCAAGTTGTGTGGGATAGTCAGGAAGAGAATCAAGCATTGGAGTCCGAGCAAATACCTAGAGATCTTGGTGATATCACTTTCGGGGAGTAGGGCGAGCCTTTCAAGCAGAGTGGTATGGTTGTTGGTATTTTGGGAGGAAAATATAAATGCACAGGTATGATGCCCAGGAAGCGCGAAAGGATGTTGTTGTATACCTACCACCTAGGTATATTCGGCCAGAAGAAATATGGTCCGAAGCTCAGTCTTTATGTTTGCTTTCATTCACTTTGTATTTTTATCATTATGTTGCTAGAGTTAATGGAAAAGAAATGGGTTTAATGGAAAATGATGGTGGAACTGCAATGGTTTGGGCTTTTGGATAGACAAAAACTTAAGATACTAACGTTGATTTATAAACCATACCAAGGTTTCTTCTTCTAACTGAATTATTTTCGTGATTTTCGTATAACTGTATCCAATTCTTGTAATCTGAATAGGGAAATGTGGCAAAATCACATTTATCAAACTCTCGTCACAGCGATTTGGTGGTGGCGGCAAGCATTAGGATAGCACAAATCAGCCACGTGATCTCGACCAATCATCAGTTTTGAATTAATCAACCGAGATCAATAATTTGAACCTTAGTGACATCGACGACTTACTGGTAACCTCAGAACGCTACGGGATTCCCGACACTGACCTCTCCCCTCTATTTTTCCTTTCCTTGTGTTATTCTCAATTGAATTAATTGAAAGGAGGGAGACTTAATAAGATTCCAGAGAATAAGACGAACGAGACAGCAAGACGAGCAAAATGTTCAAGACTACACGATCTGCGGGGGCAATGGTATTGAGAGGTTTGTTTTGCTTTATTCCCTTCTCTGCCTCTTCGCTGCGAATACATACCCTCATGACGAAATTGACCTTGCACTTCTATACTGATTCATCGCATCAACTGTACTATATACCCAATGCTAACACAATGAATAGCCAAGCCCGCCTCATCTCTCCTCCCTTATCGATCCCTAGCCGCAATCTCCAACAGCGCAAATAAACCAGCTCAAGCACAAGTTCATGCAATGGAAACTAGATATCCGGCAGATAAGGGAAATGTCAAACTGAGTGTTACGGGAAAGGAGAGGAGAGAAGTGCTTCTTCCCAGTCAAGAGGGAAAGAAGGGTGTTATGCAATATGCTTTGTGAGTTTGATTTTATATCTGAGGGGTTGTTTGATGGACATTTGGGGGGAGCTGGGTTGGTTGTAGGGGAAATAATGTGACTGGGAGTAATGGTAGAGGAAGAGCGGGAGAGAAGTTTATTTGGAGTGTTCGCTTTGGGACTTTCGTTGTGTTTCGGGATCTTTCCGTTCGAGTGGTGATCAAAAGAGGGAATATGAGAACAAAACTAACACTACGCAAACAGAACCACACTTGATCAAATTGCCAATTGGGCACGACAAGGATCTCTCTGGCCTATGACCTTCGGACTCGCCTGCTGTGCCGTCGAAATGATGCATCTCTCAACCCCACGTTACGATCAAGATCGTCTTGGTATCATTTTCCGTGCTTCTCCTCGTCAATCCGATGTTATGATTGTAGCTGGTACTTTGACCAATAAGATGGCTCCTGCTCTTCGTCAAGTTTATGATCAAATGCCAGATCCAAGATGGGTGATTAGCATGGGAAGTTGTGCAAATGGTGGAGGGTATTATCATTACAGTTACAGTGTTACGAGAGGTTGTGATCGTATTGTTCCAGTCGATATTTACGTTCCGGGTTGTCCGCCAACTAGTGAGGCGCTTATGTATGGAATCTTTCAATTGCAGAAGAAGATGAGACATACAAAGATTACGAGGATGTGGTACAGAAAGTAGATGGGTGGTATGGTGTGGTTGGAGGGGTGGAGGGGTTGGAGAATTTCATGGCTGCTTGATATAGATTGCAGATGAATGGATTGATGGAATGATGGATGGATACGCGGATGACAATGGGGTTGGTGGGTTCAAGAGTCTGTACAAAATGTACATAGTCCACTGGGAGTTTTCGTCATTTTTTATTTGAGAAAGGGAAAATACAATGGAATTGAAAGATTTGTTGATTCTTGATATGGTTAATGTGAGGATACAATGTTTGATGGTTTGATTTTGGATTTGGATGTGACCGGAATGGGTTTGTACTTTTTTTCGTTTTGCTATTGGTAGTTGGGTTGTGGGATTGGGAAGAGGGGTAGGTAGCTCTTGTGGTGGTTTTGTAAGTCTGAAGTGCCTATGATGTGATTGGATGAGTGCGTAAATGTAATTTGGTGCTGTCTGTATGGGTATGAGGTTGGGAATTAGAAGGCAGGAGGTAGGAGGTAAGAGCCTGGAATCTAAAAATCCGAAAACCGAGATGGATTGGTTAGGTGGGTGGCTCGGCTGGCTCGGCTGGCCAGGTTTTCTGCTTGGTGTTGGGTGCTGTGTGCTATTTGCTGTGTGTTTTGGTTTGGTTTCTGTGTTTGGTTTCTGTGTTTGGGAAGTTGGAGGGGAAGCCGGATGGGATTAGGGTTATGAGGGAAGGGAAGGGAAGGGAGGGGTGAGAAGATTGCAAGATGTATGGCAGATGGCTAGGGGTGTAGGGGTGTAGGGGTGTAGGAGATAGAGAGAGAGGAGTGAAGAGAAGAGAAGAGAAGAGAAGTTGAGGAGTGAGAGGATGGGTTTAAGTAAGATGGAGACTTGGAAACTTGGAGACTTGGAGGGGGAGAGTGGGGTAGGTTTGATTTGTGGGTTGGGGTT